>VYZW01024716.1:0-24595 GCA_013401315.1 Balaeniceps rex | reverse complement strand
CGGGCCCCGCCCCCCACGCTCCTACCCGGCGTCACGTGGCACGGGGGAGCCAATGGGAATAGAGTAAAGACGGCAGGGCTGGTGAGGGGGCGGAGCTAGTAAAGGGGCGTGGATTTGGGGGCGGGACTATGCGATGGGCGTGGCTAGATAGTGGGCGTGTCCATGTGGGGAATTGGGCGGGGCCAGGTGAGGGGGCGCAGTGAGGCGCGGGGCGTGAGGTGAGCGTGGCGGGAGGAGGAGGAAGAGGAGAAAGAAGAGGAGCAGAGAGGAGGAAGAAGATGACGGCGACAAGGAGGAAGATGAGGAGGGAGGCCTGGGGGCAGGGGCAGGCAGCACAGGCCTGGGCTTGGCGCAGGGGTGCTCCCCATTCCCCCAGGCAGCACAGGCCCCATGAGGGCCCTCACCGGCCAGGCCGGGTGCGGGGAGGAGGCCGCTCGTTCCTGAAGCGCTGTAAAGGGTATATTTAACATCTTGCCGTTAGCGCTGCTGGGTATGTGCGAGGCGCTGGTGTTGCCCAGCGGGTCGCCGCCCCAGGGATTGTTGCGATTCAGGAGCTGCCGTCGCTCAGGCTTTCCGGCCAAGGGCCTTGCCTCAGGTTGTCGACCCTTGTGGCTGTAAATCCCTGTCTGCGTCTGTGGCGTAGTGTAAAGAACTACCATAAATTCAAAGGAATGGAAACAGAGCACCTGACTTCAGCGCAAGTTGCCTCTTTTAATTTATTTCTGATTTATTAAGGACTCTTTTAGCAGAAGTCACCACGGAGGCAGCCAAGGGCTTCGCAGACATTAACAGAATAGTAGGATGGGGCTTTTTGAGGTGACAAACATGCAATGGAGGGATGAGGTGATTCCTCAGGAGCCATATGCAAATACGTGGAGATGAAGGGACAGCAGCTGGATATCGGGAGATCCTCAGATATGCTTTCATTTCAAGGATGTTTTTTCCTCTTCCCTGAAAGGCACTAAAACGGTGACCTCTCAGCCAGAACCGCCTGACAGTGCCATACGTTTCTGAGAACATGCTTTGTTAAAAGGGCCAGGAGGCCTCCTCTTTGGTTAAGGGCCGACCTGTCAAGATCTACAAGTACTCCAGCAGAACTTGAGAAAGGCTGATTTGGCACACTGAGTGTTTCCAACAAAAAAAAAAAGAATAGAAAAAAAGGAAAGAAAAAGTTCAGAATTTCTTAATGCGTCATACAAAAAGAATTAGTAAAGGAAAGAAGTCAGTTTTACCAAGGTTTCTTAATGCAGTGAATCTTATGCAACTGAAGTGTATGTCTATCAATATATAAAATGGATCCTTTGCTAAAATTTTTGAATCTATTGACCAATTTCAAAGGATACAAGAGACATTCCATTTCTGCAAATTCGAAAACAGGCAGCTGTATAAAAGAGACATCCATTGGCACGCCTAGCTCTCCCCTTCCTCTGTCGAGGGGGAGGCATAGCATAAGCTTAACCTTGATTAGACATCAGCAAATTCACACCTTGCAATAGATGTCTGCTGAAAACAGAAAGAAAACCGTTACTTCCCTTGCTATTGACATTTAGCATTTTGCTGTTTGACTCCCTGCTACTTCTTCTAGGTGAGAAAATTATGTGTTATTCACATCAACATTTTTAATGAAATACTCAGAGCGTGACTTTCGGTGGTGTTAGAATCAGTCTGGCAAAGCTTAGCGAAAGCTCTGGAGGGCAGAAGTCCTCCTGCTATTGCTGGTGGTGGTAGGACTGACTGAGAAACCCGCCTGCGAATGCTTTCTTTAAAAGCAAAAATTGAAAACTGAAACAAACAAACAAAAAATCCAGCACAAAGAAAAACAACTTTGCAGCTGCTCTAGTTGGTTGGGTATTTTTGGTCAAATCCTTTCTTGTTAAAACAGCATGACCCTTTTTCCTTCCATGGGGATTCCCAGGCATGATGAGGAACTGTGTTTGGCTCTGAGGGAATACGTTTGTTTTTCTGTATCCTTTACTGTTTGTGAATATGATAGACCCGCCTTTCTTTCAGATGCAGCAAATGCCAGTAATCTGTTTTTATTTAATTGAGAACCTGAGAGTGCTGGTTGGCAAGCTGTTCTTTGCTTACCATTGGAAATGTCACATGGCAAATTCTAGCGCTTGAGCACAATCTCATCTTGACAGCTCTGGCAAAGGAAAAAGGGGCAACAGCATGAGCCTCCACCACATCGCCTCAGAAGTGCCGTCAAACCCAGCTTGATCCCGCTTGCATGGGTGAGGCTGAAGGCTTGCTGTGCCTGAGAGCGTAGCTTCTTGGCCGAGGGTATAAATTCATACCAGTTTTGCTGCTGCTCTTTGGTAGGGGAACTTCTGTCCATTGCAAGCTGGAGGGAAAATGGAGGCGTTAAAAATTGATATGCAACACAACTGAGGAACACCTTCAGGTCTCCTGGCAAGCCTGAATCCCTCTTCAGTCAAGCCCTGCCTCACTTCTCTGTATTTTAGAGAAACAGGCAGAGAGAAATGTTTCCACAATCAGGTCACTGCCTTAAGAGGATCAAATAGGCTTCATGTTAGCTGTAATTTCCTGAATTTGAATGGATTTTCAGCACAAATATCGACAATCTCCTGTGCACGTTAGCATCCTTAAGCATGTTTTCAGCATAATGCACTGAAAAGCAATGTGGAAGGATTGTAACCTCTGCGCAGATACTAATCCCAGAGGGCTGTATTTGCCTTAGTGGAAAGCCTGGCCATGGTTTAATGTGTGCTTGTCAAAGTGCTTGTATTACAGCTAGGACACTTTCTTGGATGAAGCCCACGCAGCCTCCATGTTTGCAGAAAGGATGGAAACGCAATCCATACACCTGCTTTGTCTGAGTTTCTGTAATCTTTTTTTTCCGTGGTCCTTCCTTACCCTTTCTGTCATTTCCATTTCAGCCAAATGCAGCTTTCTTCAAGCCAGGAAACCATTAACACTGAACTGATGGAAAAAATTACTCTCCTTTTTGCCACCTGCAGACAACACTTCTCACGGCTGCTGTGTTAGAGAGGGGAGCAGCAGAAAAGTGATAATTCTGGGTTGGAAAGGTTGCAGGAGGAACCACTCCTCCAAGGTAGGAAGTGAAACATGAATTCTTGATATGTCAGTGTTAATGTTCCAGCACTGATGCCTCCTTCCCATCAACTAACTGTTTAAACTGAACAAGTCCTCCACCGAGTTTCTCAGCCACTGGAGTTTGTGTCTTGACTCTCTACACCAGGTACTTCTGCTCCTTTGGTAAAGCAGTTATCACGTAATGTTCCTCTGGGACTTCAACATCTGGATGAGGTTTCCAGTCACTGATTCTGACACAGACATCAAGTTCACCTGTACTACAAGCAACCTGGGTTTCTCGAGCTTGCAGAGACCCCATAAGCTGCTGTGCAGTGACTAGCAGATACTTTTTCTGTCTGGGAGAGATAAAGTAAAGCAAAAGTTCTGATTCAGTTTCGTTTGTTTTTTTTTAAAGTTAGCTTTTCCTCCAAGAGAGGCTCGAAATGGAGCACTTACCTCTTCAAGAACAGTCATTTAATAGCTGGACCAGCGCTTGGAATTTACTTGAAGGCACTGACTAATTCAGCACATGAGCGAAACTGAAGTTCACTCATACCTGGTAACGCCTTTCTTTTTCCCACAGTCATCAAAACCTTGTTTGCCTACTTCACAGATTCCCCAGGCATTAATAGCCAGCGAAGACTTCAGTTAGTCTCTGGGCCCAGAGACTAACAGGTTACATTTGCATGTAAGAGGGATGGGGGAGGCTATGAAGGAATCACTACTGAATGCTGCAGATAGCCTGGCTTCTTGCAGCTGCCTTCCTACACAGCTGAAGCTCAGTCCTGCTTTCTCAGGCACATGGCATAGTCCAGGGCTTTCGTTTGGGCTGAGAACGTGGTTAAATCCTTCCAGGCACCACAACGTGGAATGGCGTTTTAACCACATCAGGGAAGGCAGGATGGGTCTCCTAGGGCAGGGCTTCTTCACATGCGGTCCCTGCACTACTGGTGGTCCCCAGCATGCCTGAAGGTGGTCTGCAAAATGGTTAAAAAAACCAAAACCATGCACGTTGCATTCCCACGCCTGCAAGCCAGCAATCAGAAAGGAGCTGAAGTAACAGTAATAGATAAACATTTTGAGTTTTAGGTCCCGGTGACAGTTCTTTCAGTGATGCTATGGTCCTCAAGTTCTGACCTTTTTTATGAAAGAAGGTGAATTGTTCATTCGGTTTAAAGAGGTTGGTGGGGGGCGGCTGGTTGCCCTACTTCATCTGGACTGGAAAGCTGGGCTGATACATGCCGCAAGAACCCTGCTCGCTGCCTGAAGTTACCTGCAGCCAACCCCACATGCCTATTCAAAGAGCCTTTGTTTTCCTCATTGAAGGACATACTTGCATAATCTTCCTTGTATGATAAGGAGCAGTGCCTGCTTTCTATCTCACACCCCGGCCTCCAGACTTAGCCAGCCCTAAGGAAAGGACTATTCTGCGTAACCAGCTCTACCTGGGAGCGTAGACACATCCTAAGGACATGATACTATCGGTGTGGGGAGGAGAGGGTGTGCCCCAGGCGTCCAGCGAAGACGAGCACTGTGACTGACAGGCTGATGGGGAGACAGCAATTGGAAAAGGGTGAGAAACACGGAACTCAGAAATGTCTCTGTGCCTGAGAGCAGTTTCCTTCTTGGTCCCGTGAGAAAAAAAAAAAGTAGTGCTTCATTTCTTTTGTTCAGGGCGACTTTGCTGTTTACCCTGGGAAGGATTTTCAAAAGGTGCTGCTGAAAATTGACTGAAGGAAGGGAGCTTGCCCACCTTCATCTTAACCTTGATAACAAAATGTCTGGATTACCAGCTTAACCTCAAAAAACTTGACCTGGCACCATTCAAAACCAGCAGAGTCCTGAAGCTGTACATGGGGTAGATCTCTGGCCCCAGCTCTGATTTGTTCTCCTATGAGATCCATAGGATCTCACTTGGCTAGGCATGTATTCATCCCTGTGTGGGTGCTCTTAGCATAGACGAAAGCATCTTTCATGGGTTTAGCTTAGACCACTTTGGTGAAACATAGAACTTTTTGGTAAAAAAACAAACACCTGGAGCAGGATCTGGCCTTTCCAAGGAGGTTTGGTTGCGTTCAGTAATGGATGTGAAGGAAACTCATGTTTCCTGGAATGGTGGAGGCAAGGGATGAATGAATCAGTTTGCAGTTGGGAGTGTGGGAGGTAACAGGGCTGTTTTTCCCTTGCAGAAGTGCTTCTGGCGATCCACAACAGGTCTGCACTGTTCCAGGAGACAATAGCGATTGATCTTTAAGCTTAAACTGGAGAGGTTCCTGCTTTCAGTCCTCATGGGCCCTGGTTTAATACCAGTGGTGGCAGCAGGGTGAGCAAGCCTTCTGCTAGTTTCCTCTCCATTTCACAGAAAATGGAGGCAGGCAAAGGTTAAGTGACTTTCTCAAGGTCATGTACGAAATCAGTAGGGCAGGAGGCTGGTCATTAGGACATCCTTTCTCCAGAATATAACAAGAGGTAGACCAGAGGTGCAGAGAAAGAACAGGACTTGCCCAGGGTTGCGGGATCATCCCACCTCCTGAGGCACTTGCCCTGGCAGAAAGATTATCGCATACTTCACGTATCTCCACTGCAAGAGGTGAATGGGAAGGGGTGTGTGGGGGAAACAAGCTGGTTGCTATTAATTCAGTTGAGCTTGACTGGACATGCACAAGCAATCTGGAGAAGGAAATAGTTCTAGTTCTGTCTGGTTCAGCAGAAACTCCGCCTGCTGAAGCTTTCCGGCAGGAAATCAAGTTACAAACATTACATGATCTGAGCAAATTCTCATACACTGATCCTACCCTGGGGACAGGACACTTTTGCGAGCTGCTTATTGAGGCTGTAGTTTTAGATACCTTAACCCTTTCTGGAGTGTCACTCTGAGGGCATCACAGCTTCTTATGCTGGCCAGGCTGTAGAGATCACAAGCGAGAAGAAAATGGATTTAGAACTGTTGGGATCATTCTTCATCAATAAAGAAGTCGTGAAAGCTGTCTTTCTGTGGAGGAAAGAAGGGGAGGGCTGGGGAGTCTTTCTTCTACTTGCTTTTCCTACTGAAAAATTGAGATCTGTTGACAATATGTTTCCTGGAACACCCTAAAGATGACCAAAAAACGTGTGGTTTCTGGCACCAGCCTGACCGTGCAAGTGAAACCTCTCAATGGAGAAAGGAACCAAATTGTATTTGGACTGTTTCAGACCCATTGTTTTTTATTAGCAGAAATGCCTGAAAAACAATAGGAGAAAAGCTGCCATTGTAAAAATTCAGACACCTACTGCTTCAGCTAAGGGTTAAGATAAATTGTAATCTGCATGTTTAAATAATATAATGAACCTTAAAGAAATAAACCTTGACGCTTGCTAATAGCCCTGAGATTTAAAACGAAAAAGCATAGAGAGGAAGGAAGCTTTTCTCTTCACAGAATAGGAAGCAAAAAGGACCACAGCTCACATTTTTCTCTTTATCCAATTATCGGTAATGTAGATGAATGTCTGACACTGAGAAAAGAGGAAAGGTGGAAGCTGCCTGCAGTGATAGCAAGGCTGTTTTTCACATGATGGCTGTTTCTGGGGACTTGCAGCCCCTCAGCACGCTGCTGGAGAGTGGGAAGGTGGGGATGGCCCCTGCTGGCAGTGCTTCCCACCAGAGCACGGGGTGTGCCGTGTCTCAGGTTTCCTTTTTGTTCGCCTAAGAAGCAGAGCATCTCCTGATGAAGGTCACAGCTTTGATCCCCACGGCTTGCTCTTGTGTTTATGGATGGCCATTATTAGTAACACAGGCTAGTGCGTGCACTACTCCGTGCCTGCCCTTGTCTGGCTGCAAGGGAGCAGGGGCAGGATAACAAAAGAAAGTATAAATAGAGTCTTTTTAAAAGCCTGTTAAATAGAAATAGACTTTTAGGGAGGAGAGAGAAAGAATGAGGCGTGTTGCCATAGTAACTGCCAATGGTTTATTTAAGAAGGGCAAAGAAACAAACACCACAAAAAGGCAAAGTCAAGAGGAGTTGAAGATCGCTGAAGGAATCTGTCGGGATGCGGACACCAAGGGGCCAGGTAAGAGCAGTGAGCTTCTATTAAAGCTATGCTGGAAAAAATCATCCCACTACCTCTTGCGAAGCGGTCTGGAACATGTTACTATGAAATGTGCGTTTCCAGTTAGGGAAACCGCGTTTCCATTTTTTTTGGCGGGCTGGAGGGTGGGGAAATGCATGAGAACAAATGTCAGATTGGTGAAATCATCAGGAGCAAAGGGCCACGTTACCTCTGCCCAACCTGAACCCACTTAGTGCAAAGCCCAGCTCATGCTTTTGGTTGTCTTGATGTTAGAGGAATAGTGGAGGACGTTCCCTTGTGTTGACATTGGAGGAATAGTTTTTTTTATTATTATTTCTCCAGATCCAGAACCAAATTCAGTCTTGACATAGGTACATCTGAGAAGTAGGCGCTATTGTGATTTTGATCCCGCTCCTCCATCTGGATCAAAGATTTTGAAGACTTTGCTTCTCTAAGTAGCTCTTGCCTTTTTGTCGCGAAAGTCAGGTCGTTGCAGCAGGCAGAAGCGTTCAGGCTTCCTCGCTTGTTACTCCAAGCTCCCACTCCTTAAAGGAAAACCAAAGTAAGCTTTAAGCATAGTATCAGGGACATTTTGGGCTGGAAGAGATCATCTGCAGCAGAAATAAGTGGCAAAGCCATGCAGTTTGCAAGGCAACCTTGCAGGGTTCCTGGAAATGACCAGAGATCAATTGGTCAAACAGATCAGGGCTCGTGTCCTCTTTGTGTGTGTTGTAAGTGCAGGGTGAGAAGCAGAGCTGCAAACTCCAGCTCAGAACAACCTGACCTTGCAGAGGGCCAAGAGCAGAGACATCTGAGGGCTGGCCAGAGCAGGTCTGACTGGCTTTAGTGGTTGGATGTGGTGCTGCGCAAGCATGGCTGCATTGCTGTGGCCCCGGGAGTAAAAGCTGCTCCTGATCTGGGCAGAGCTTGCCTGTGGCTGAGTCAGCCACACAGCTAGGAAGCTCCGGCTCTGTTTCTGACATTTCCACAGTATAATGCTGTGGGACCTTGGGTCACTCCGTTCCTCCGGATCTGCTGTTCCCACCTGTAGAGACAAGGGCTGCGTTTCCCCTTTTGTGCCCTATCTTGGAGGTGTATAGTCTGTAAATTCTCTGTGAGTGGGAATGTCTTCCTGCTTGCTGGTACAATGCTAATCAAAGTGGGAACCTGATCAAGACAGGGCTTTCAGGGGCTCCCACAATGTCAGCTATTAAAAATTGGACCTGAATGTCCTTTTATGTGTGCATCAGCAACATGGGAATCATCTTTATTGTTCCTTTTCCCCCCACAGGAAAGCTCTCACTGGGTCAGGAGCAAATACCAAAGACTGAAAATGCTGGCAGCTGTGGTGGACAACCGTGCTGTCTGCCTTCCCTTATCCCATCTGCTTTCTGGCTTTCTCTTCAAATGTTTTTGCTCAGATTATGTATTAAGTAAGTACAACAGCTGATCGTTATGATTTGCATTAATTCTCCTGGTGTCCAGGAGGCTGCATCCTGCCTGAAGACTGCCTAGTACTACATGCTGCACGTTTACAGGACAGAAAGGTGCTTTCTGCCCCAAAGAGCTCTTAACACGAGAAAAGAAATGGCAGATGGAAAAGCAGGTGTGATGGTACCCGGAAACACTGCAATGGGACTGTTCCACTCTCGACCTTAAAAGCTCAAAGACCAGAAGCAACTCGAAAGTCCCTGCGGTTGGGACATCTTTTGCTGTTTTGTTTTTAATCTTTTAGTTTCTAAATCAGTGTAAGGATTTCCCAGTTCCTCACTCATAATTTTGAAAACCTCAGGGCTGGTACTACTGGAGGAGTTCAAACAGCAGAGAAGCCACAAAGAGAGAACAAGTTTCCCTATGAGGACAGCTAAGAGTTTAGAAAAATGTTAGTTTCTTCTAAAAACTGCACCAGCAACTTTATCAGAGAAAGGGAAACAATTGCAAAAGCCTCCTGCCTTTCTGCAGCAGAGGGCAGACACCATGGACTTTCCCATCCTATTGAGCTTCATGATACAATGTAAAGCAATACTGTATACAACACAACAGGGCAGACTTTCCATTGGATTCCTATCAAGAGGCTCCTTCCTCGCACCGAGAGGGAGGCACATCTTTTTAAAACTCTGGAGTATGAGCTGAAAACCTTATTTCTCCGTAGAGTAATCCAAAAGATTGTCCTCTATGCTCAATGAGTGCATTGCAGCAGCAGTACCACAGCTCCTCCACATTACTGATCCCCTGGATGAAATTTGATGCACAGCTTGAAAGGCTGATTGATGCCTCTGTGAGCCCATTAACACGGACATGTTTGCTGGGGGATGGAAATGATTTAATCCAAAAAGGGCCCTAGGTTACCTAACTCAGGCCAATTTTTGTGCAAAACCAAACCTACGGGTGGCATATTTATTTTTAGCTTTTGAGCTAAATTCTCTTCATTTTCTCCCCCAGAGCAAGAGGCAAATCAGAACCCGCTCCACTTTCTACATTTCCCTGACCCTATGGAGAGTTATCCCATATGCCCACCCATGCATGAGAAATTCAGGGTGAGCATTTTCGGAAGGTTTCACACAGACTTTGATGTCTCCTAGCCTGGGAAATTGGTCCCCCTCCTGCTTCCCAGCTTGGAAGGTCTCACTGTGGTATCTGCAAGAGATAACGCTCCCTTTCGCTGTCTGCACTCTGGGCCAGTCTGACTGTTTGCCTCTCTGCTGCGGGACTGCAAAAGGAATATTTCCCTCCAGATATTGCAGAAGGGTCCTTTCTGAGGGGCTGGCCCGCCTGCAGAGCTGGGCAGTCTGCGCCACTCCTCTCCTTTCTTCTCACAGAGATTGAGTTATGCCAGGCTTTGACCTAAGTGAAACTGCTGACGGTCACAGGGATTTGACTAACCTCCTTAGGTCGCTGTGAAATTTGTGATTCCTTTTAGGGAATAGAATTTTTTTGTGATTTTTTTTTCCCTTTGGGCTAACTTGCAATGTAAAAATAAACTGAAGCCCACGGTGGGAGATTAATTTCCTCCCGAACTCAGGAAGGGCAGTCAGTCAATGCAAGATCCTCCTGGCCCATCCCAGGAGGATGCTGCTCCTGGATTCATTCCTGGAGACAGCTGCTGTCCGACCTTGCCGTAAGACTTCCTTCCCCAGTGCTCTCCTCCTGGCCCTGCCGTAGCCCCATGGGGTCTGAGTGCAGCCCGTGGGCACTGCCCAAGACGTTTCCTTCCCTCCTGGCTCTGCTCTGCCTCAGAGCCCTCTGCTAGAAATACTTCTGGGGGTGGGGAGCTGAAATGATAAAGTCCTAATTTCTAATCATATTTGACCCATCTCCCAATGAAGGGGGAAACCCCATCTCCCCAGGTATCCAACCTCTAAGGGCTGATGAGTAATTTTGCCTCCATCCTCATGTCTCAGAGAATCTCTCTGCAGCCTGGCCCTGTAGCCTCCTCCCAGGGTAATTGTGTCCTTTCCATGCAGAAAACCCCACTCCTGTGTTTCTCCCCATCACTCCTGCTGCCAGCATTCTCCCATCCTCTCCAGAACATGGGAGGGTTTCATAGAATCATAGAATCATTTGGTTGGAAAAGACCTTTAAGATCATCGAGTTCAACTGTATCTGTCCACTACTAAACCATGTCCCTAAGTGCCTCATCTGCCCGTCTTTTAAATACCTCCAGGGATGGTGATTTGACCACTTCCCTGCGTAGCCTGTTCCAATACTTGACAACCCTTTCCATGAAGAGGTTTCTCCTAATATCCAATCTAAACCTCCCCTGGCACAACTTGAGGCCCTTTCCTCTCGTCCTATCACTTGCTACTTGGGGGAAGAGACTGACACCCACCTGGCCACAACCTCCTTTCAGGCAGTTGTAGAGAGCGATAAGGTCTCCCCTCAGCCTCCTCTTCTCCAGGCTAAACAACCCCAGGTCCCTCAGCCGCTCCTCATAAGACTAGTTCTCCAGACCCTTCACCAGCTTTGTTACTCTTCTCTGGACACATTTGCACCATGCCTGTGATACGTTTCCTAGTTGACCAGCATTAGCCCACCTTTCCTGGCTCTCTGATCCTTCCTGACCCAAATTATGCTTTAGGCAGATTCATTATACCTTATAAACTCCTCAAACAGCCTGAAAACAGTTGCAGTTTGGCATTGTGCTCTTGCACCTGAAACACTGTGGAAAAACTAGACCCACCTTCCATGTGGAGGTTTGTATGTGGGTCTCTGTGGCAAGGAAACCTCTTCAGACCCCTTGGTGCATACGGTTGCTGCACAATGCTAGTATTAGTCAAATAATTAAGAACTGGTTGCTCACGCAAATGCCAGAGCCTCTCACATTTTTGCTGTGCTCCAGGGGTTCTCGTTTCTAGACATTCCCATGAATTAAGCTGAGCAAGCTGGCAGGGGAGAAACGGTCTCTGAATGTTGGCATGAAAAGCCCCACCACAAATTCAGCTGTCATTGTCCTCCTGCTTTGAAAGTTTTAAGCCCTTCAATTAGGGAGAAATGACAATACCCAGAGTGGGATTCCTTCGCTCTTATTTTGGCATGTAAAATTGAGATGTCTGACTTCAGATGAACTAGTCACCGTCGGCTCCCTTTATTGATGATGCAGAGAAATAGGAAGAGCCAGAGTGTGATTCAATCTACAACAGTATCTGAGAGAGGTCAAATGAATCATAGACTGTAAAAGAAGCTGAAGCTGCGTGGCCAGACATAAGATTCTACATTTTAGATGTCTAAATTTAAGTGAGATTAATTCCACTTCTGTGACTCAGGTGGTCAGTCACAAAATCCGATGACAAGCTGACCAAGCTGAGTAATGAGGCTCTGATTTCATGACTTACCCTCACTCCACCTCTTTTTCCTGCCTGTGTAAAGGTTCAGCACTGTCCTGTTGATTCATTTCTTAGCCCTCAGTGGCAGGACTATGCAAGGTAGCATCTAGCTGGCCACTGAGCATGTGCTTGTCTTCTGGGGGGGCAATCATGTGGTCTTACCTTGTGCTTCCAGGTTGCTGTATTTTTTCTCCTCCAAGATAAGGCATCTTTGAATTAATAAAAGTGCTAATGGGTAAAGTAGCAGGCAATGCCTAAAGAGCTCAAGACTGCAATGCTGAGAGGAAAAGAACAGGCTGAGGGCTCATGCTGGCTGGAGAAGCTGGGGAAGAGGGCCTGAGAGAAGGGCAAGGAGAGGAATGTGGTGGGGATGAGCCTGCGAACACGAGTCATTTCAAAGATGCAAAGCACCTAGCACAAGGTAACATGAGAAAACCCTAGAATCATGGAAAATGGGGCTGAAAGGGGGACTTGGAGGCATCATGTAATCTACCCCAGCACAGGAGGTCACGCCCAGGTTTTTAATGCCAAGCAATGACAGAGAGAGGTGATTTTGCTAGAAGGGCGTAGAGACGCTCCTGCTTGTTTCCTGATGCCTTGGATCTGTGTCCGGTGGTTCACATGGTTTATTGTGCAATGAGCAGCATTGCCTCCCTGTGAGCTGCAATGCTGGGGATTTTATTCTCGCAGTGCATTACTAGAAGTTCTTTTAAAGTTTTCCCTAGAATCCTGTGGCTAGGTTATCCCTAGAAATCACCAGCTGGGAAGCAGGATTAACAAGCAGTAGGGTCCTCCTCCTCTGAACCTCCAGGGCATGTCATTGACGCCACACTGCTCTAGGACCCTGCTTCCCCAGTGGGAATCTGTGTCTTGTTCCCTGTGATATGTGGCAATCCTCTGCATTTGAGATCTGAAATAGATGTGCCAGACTGTGACAGGGAAAAGTGCCTTGGGCAGGGCAGATTGGAGAGAGCTGGCCAGGACCAGAGTCTCAGGATGGCTCGTGGATGCATCTCTACCTCTTGCTTCTTCTGACAGGGAGAGGAGCACATGGCTCAGGGCTGTGCTTCTCTCTCTGAGCTAAGGACATGGAGAAGCTGTGCACATGCCTCTGGGGATGCAGTTCCAGCTGTGTAGTTAACATCAGTGTGCAGAGCAGGCACATGGTGGTGCTTGCTGTAGAGGAGAGGACAACAGAACCTGGCTAGGTGATAGTAGTGGTAGGTAGCACTGTCCAGGAAGGGAAGATGGCTTTGCAACCGGTACTAGCCCTGACTGATGGGCTCAAATTCAGATGTAACCTGCTCAGTGAGAAGCCTCTGGTAGGATGGAGATCCCTTGGTGCTGAGCAGTATGCAGACACAGCCAGGTTTTCAGATGGGATTGGAAGTGGCCTCTCGAATCACTGAGTCCTCTCCTGGTTAGTGCTGGCACTGTTTGCATACCCTTGAGGTGCACCTGAACTTCTTTGCCCATGGTCTGGGCCAGCTCCTGCCTGTCATATAGCCAAGTAAGTGCAGTCATTTGCCTTAAGTGCTCCGTGCTGAGAGACAGGGCCTGCTGGGCTAGGAGGCTGCTACACCCATCTCCTATTTTGAGGTCCTTAAAAAACACAAAAGGCTTGCTTCTTTCACAAAGCCTAAGAGACCTTGAATACTTTAAATCATACTAGCTATTAGTACAGCAATAATTAAATAATGGTGAATGCTCCAGAGGGATGTGCTCAGTAGCTCCGTGACCTTGCTGCTAGAAATTTTCTCCTCCTTTCTGCTCATAACCCTGGTGTTGCTCCAATTAACCTTTGAACTACTGAATAGATCCTTGTAATCCCAAAGAGATTTCCATGCCAGTCTGGTAGAGACTTATGGGAAAGAGCAGTGCCTTAAATTGCAAGCTGATTGGGGTGGGAAAAACTCCTTTCCATTTCTGCATTCTTTGTAGCTTTGAGATACTGAATATTTGGTCTAAACATATGTTAGGTGATGTGTTAGCCTGTGGTGATGCCTGAACTTTATCCTGAAACACATATGGGGTGAGAGGAGCATTATTCATCCCTACGTGCCATACTTGCTCATATGTTTTGTCAGTGCCTTCAGCACCTGAAGGCACATAGCAGTGAAGAAATTTGGATCCTGGAGGAATGGGTCAACCTCGCCTGAAGTGCCGATTGGCTTGTGGTACTCCACACTATCAGTTTAACTTCAGTCACCTGAAATGCACTCTGTTCTCAGGGTGCTGAGATGCTGAGTGCATTGAGAAGTCAAGCCTTTTTACCACATCTCGTGGTAGGCAGCAAAAGGACCAAGGCTCTTTGGATGTTTGGGTTCTGTGTCCAAGTGCTCTACTGTAGGCTAGGTGATGTGTCTTTAAAAGGCATCAAGGTCATGGTCCAAATGTTCTTGTCTCACACCGGTAAAATTTGAGTGGCTACTGCTGGGATTGCTTTGCTGTCTAAGGGAGAGCAGGATCTGGCCCACAGGGAAGGCTGAGATAACCATCTCCACCTGAAGGTGTCAGCCCAGGCAGAGGAGTTAAGCTGGCAGGAGAATCGCCTTGACGGAGGCAGCGAGTCGCACGTAGAGATTTGGAGCAGTTCAGACCGTGCTCTCGTGTGTTTGTGTCTCCCCTCAGTTCCCACGCCTCTGCACTTCCTTGTTTAGCCCGGGCCCGGAAGCAAAACTGCTGAAATGCAAGGAGGAAAGTTATTCTCATGGTGTTTCCAGCCCAAACAGAACCAGGAGGGAGAGAGGAAATCTCATGAGAAAGCTTGACAGATTTCCAGTCCAGTCCCACTCATGGCCATGGAGCTTCTGGTGTTTCATCTGAGCCTCTGGGTTTGGGTCTCTCACCACATTTCCGTGCGCCTGGAAGTCCCGCGGCACCAGAGCGACAGCAGTACTGGTGTCCAGGACCTTCCTGCAGTCCTGCGGAGCTCGGCTTTACTCTCCTTCATCCCAGATTCAGTGAGGAGCAGCGTATTTGCTTCTTGTTCCCACCATGGACAAGGATGGTGAGGCTGCGGGGGACTTCTGCAAGCCAGAGATGTGTCTGGTGGAGATGATGAAGCTCCTCCTTCCTTCACACTCACTCGCTCTCAGGCGGGGTATTCAGGAGATAACCAGAGACTTTGAGCTGAAAAGCAAGCTCAAAGTCCAGTGCAGACACTGGAACAGGCAATGGCACCAGTCTTCTAGGTATCTTCTGTCCTCAGATATCTCCACATTTCCCCATGTGAGACGTATGGTCCATCAGGGAAAGAGGTTGGATGCAGGCACTGTCCTGGAGCAGGTCTTTTCAATTCAGAGTCCTAGAAGTTGGCAGCACTGCAGCCTCTCCTGTCTTGCTGATGCTCCATCAACTGTACATCGCAGATGAGGCCTCCTGGCTGTGTGGGAGCAGAGGGTGTCGGGGATAAGATGGATGCTGCACCCAGGCAATGTCAAACATCATGCTAGGATGTGGTAAGAACAAGAAGCACATATCCTGGTCCTTGGGTGGTGCCTGCTGATGGCCAGGATGGTCAGCTCTGGGCATTGCTATCGCAGCCAGTGCAACTCTAATCTCCTTTCTTGCTCAGGCCCTCTGGATGCCTGGTCCCATTTGTCTTGATTCCCTTCCCAGCAGCAGTCTGTGCTGGTTAATTGCAGACTATGTTAAACCAAAAAGTGTTTCCTCATGTATTTGGCTTTAAATTTATCACCCCTTGCTGCCACTGAATGATGGCGGTAATTAGGAGTTTGCTGCGTCCCCAGCTTTTATTCTGCAGTGCAGCCAATGCAGCAGCAATTAATCCCCCAGCAAACACAGAGGAGGTGAATACAGCAGCGCTGGGGACAGAGATAATCTTGGAATAATTTATAATTGCAAAGCTATGTTCAGAGTGGGAGAGACCTCCGGGAATTGCTTTGCTTTTGGTTTCAGAGGGAAAGCTGACTGACAGAGGGCTGGCGTTGGCTGGCTTATTTGTCCTGTTGTTTGCATTGGACCCCTTCCATTTTCTGGCACCGAGAGACTGGCTTTGGGATGAATTTTATCTCACTTTAGGAGAGCTGAGCAGCCTGAAGCAGGTCTCTGCTGAGCGGTGGGAGAAATGAAAGCTCTGATTCCTCCCTGTTGTAACTGTGAGCAACTTTCCCCAAAGTGGCAGAGAACAAAAAAACAACGGGGGGCTGAGATTCATGCTTGCTATTTTACAGATCCCTAAAGAAGCTCCCAGGGGTGATGCTCTGCCTTTTCTTTGGTTGTATAAGGACCCTAGGGAGCTGGCTTTTAATGTAGGTGCTTCAGTCAAGTGTGTTTGAAATTCCCCCAAGGCCAACGTAGCGCAGGTCTCAGTCGCATCAGCAGGTACAAAGCAGCTTGCACACATAAACCCTGTGGGCTGCTGCTGGAGGGAGGCAGTGGCACTCCCAGCTCATTCTTCATTGCAGTCGCATTTTCTCCCTGCTCCTCAGCCCAGCCTTCGTGGGAATGGTTGCCCTCCCAGGAGGACAGGGGTATGGGCTTGGTTGGGAAGCGCTGAAGAAATCCTGGGCTCCCATTTCTCCAATGAGATGAACACAAGTTGTTTCAAACGTGGTTAGAGCACCATAACCTATTCCCACTGCTTTTTCCCTCCTGGGCTGACCTTGCAAGGAACGATAGAAGTTTCTTTGGCTTAGAAAGGAGGCTTCTGGCAGTCCTCATCCAACTTTCATTAACCACCATGAGAACTGCTTTTCATACATCACACCTCCAGGTTGGTCAGGTGCTAACCTCTGGGACCGGGTGAGCCTGGGAGAGCAGACAGTGTCCGTTGTAATGAACTTAGTTTTCAGCCTTGTTCCTTACTTTTCTTAAATTTTTTAATTGTTGGGGGAGGTTTCCAAGAGAATCTTAGCGACGAACAAACCAGGAGGATGCTTTGCTGTCTGCCGTCACGACACATCACAGCTGAGAGCCCCAAGCCTGCCCGGGCAGCGGCACCTGCGGTCGTTGTGGGCTGACTGACAGTCCTGGGCGTGAAAGCAGGATTCGGCTCATGTGTTTTCCTTTTGAGACTTGGAAGACCTTACTGATATGTGAATCCATTTCACAGGAGCTCCCTGATGTGATAAGCATCACTGGCTATCTTTTAACCCACGGATGAGGATGTTCAGGCTCAACAATGTTATGAGCCAGCACCAAAGTTATGCCGACTTGCAGTGAAGTTGGTGATGTGTTACTTGTCTACTTGAAGTTAAGTGTTGTCTTAGGGTCTGATGGATTAGGGTTAGGAAAGAGATCCCAATGCTCACTGAAGGCAGTGGAAATATTTAGCAGATATATACAGGATTTTGGGGAGGTTTTTTTTTTTCCTAGTGACCTGTAACAGGGCTGTTTCATGCTGAGGATCAGGGATGATGAGGAAGAATCCCATGGAGGCAGGAGTTACAGGCTCAGTAAAATGGGATTAACAGAACCAGCAGGGGAAATATGGTAGGAAATATCTAGTCCTACAAAGAACAAGCAAGGGACAAGCAATCAAATGACCTCTTTACACATGATAGGTACCAAGGAGATGGGTAATAGTCCTTAGGGACTGGTCAAGGAGAAACTTTCAGATCAATCAAATTCTCTTTGTGAGAATCTTTCTGGAAAGGGGAGGTGCAGTAGCTGCCATGTGCCTTGGCTCCAGCAAGGCTTTCATCACTGATCTTCTCCTGAAACAGCTAAAGCATATGACTTATATCCTTGTTAGCATGGCGTCGAAGAAGGGAAGGTGACTGTGAGCATGGGTCTGCAGGGTGGATGAATGAATACAGAGGAAGCTTATTCGATCTGCAGGACATGCAGAGCCAGGAAGAACTGAGAATGGCACTGGAGGATGAAATTGGGATGGAGGGTGGCCTCAACACAGTGGAGGAACAGCCTAGAAAAAGTAGCATGAGCTTCAGTTTGGAGGTGCGTGGGGTGGAATAAGGCAGGAACATCCATCTGCACAAATATAGAATGGGGAACAACCGGTTTGGGCAATGGGTTACCAGGAGAATGTGAGTCAGGAAATCCACCCTCTTCTGGAGAGAGCAGAGAGCATACTGGGAGGCATAAACAAGCATATAGTCTAGCCTGAAACTCAAAGTTTAATATTTGGAAGTGGGGCAATGTATTTCTGGCTCTAAGTCCAGAAAAGTGTGATAGAAAGACCTGGGAAATACGACCTAAGAGGAAAGGTTTAAAGAACTGGGGTTTTTAGCTTAAAGAGGAGAAGCCCAATCTCCCTGGGTCATCACAATGGTCTTTGTGATGTGAAAGGCTGCTGTAAACCAAAAAGAAATGTCAATACTGTCTGTTGAATTTCTATTAAAATATACACTGAATTCTCCTGAGTTTAAATATAGCTCAGTTAATAGAAGAGGACATTCTTCTGTGAACTGGAATCGTATATGTGTAATTAATGATAATGAACACTGCAGTATATAAGAGCCTGTGCAAAGATTTTGACTGCAAGGTGTTCCAGCAACACTTAACTCGGTATGGACATCTGCGATTTGATAAAGCAGTTGCCAAACAGGGGTGGAGAGAAGTACTAATTATGTAGGCTACAATAACTTCTATTCCTGCCTATGTTCAATCCGATACTCATTGTCAGCTGAAACCTCTTGGGAACTTTGCTCTTTTCTTTTATTGAATCTGGCTGTTTAATGGCTATTAAAATAGAGCTATATTATTCATTGTGAAATAGCATGTCCAGTAAATGAACTGATATTTTTCTTTAGGTCTTAAATTCAGTCTGTTATGAATTAATTTGCAGTTCCAAATGGGTTGAGCAATGGGAGGCAATGTTTCGGTAGGTAGGTTGTTTTTCTGCCCGTCTGTGCCCCTACAGATGTGAATAGATAAATCAGGGTGTGGAGTGTCTGTCCTCATTGAACAAGTGAAACGGTGAGGACAGGGAGCAGCCATACTGAGTACTTCTCCAGTCAATGGTGAGTAGTGCTTCTCTTTAGACACAAGTGCATGGTCTTCGCCAAGGATGCAAGCAAGGCCACCCAGGGCTGCAAGCATGAGGCCTTGCACTCTGAGATAAAGAAATATTCTTGGCTGCTGTAAGGCTGTTGCCCCTAATTAAATGAATATGAAATGCTTACTGCACCGTGGACCTGCTGCCCAAATCCTGCTCAGGTGATGTCAGCAGAGGAGAACCCCATGGTGCTCAGTCTCAAGAGCTCTTTGCCATTTTAGGATATGTCGTAGGGGTGTCCAACACCTGAGCAAGGAGAAGTGTCTTCAAGCCTTTGATAGCCTCACTGGGAAAGTGGCATCTTGGGACTGAGAGTGGTCACGATGGCAGCAGATTCCTCAGATGCTTGGGCTGCTCTGCTGCCAGCCCTTCAGACAACCAGGAGAACTGCACAAGTGGACAGCCCTCGGATGTGTAAATAGGAATGCAACAAATGAATGGTGTTTAGAAATCAGTGCAAATCAATTTTAAGACAACTAAGTATCAGCTTTCTGCACTGTGAGCTGCTGGGTCATAGAATCATAGAATAGCTTAGGTTGGAAAAGACCTTTACGATGTCTAGCTGAACTGTTAACATAGCACTGCCAAGTCCACCACTAAACCATGTCCCATGTCATATTTGTAAGAGTCTGTCCTCCGCTGCCAGAGCCAGAAGCTCTGGTGTCCACCATGGTGTGCTTTAACACTAGATGTGTGCAGAAGAGCAACGTATTTCCCAGGTGCTTTTCTCTCCCTTTGCTGGTGGACTTCACACTCTGAGCTAGTCTAAGATAAAACAGCAAGGGGAGAAGGCTCCAGCCTCTCCTGCATCTCACATGGCCCAGCATAACAGCAGCATTGTGCTCTGGTTTTCATTTGCCGGTGGTGGTGGAGAGGAGTTTACAGAGCCTTGGCCTCATCTGCCTCCTCCTCCTCCTCCCATTCTTCATCCCCAGGAGCTGGGACTTCCTGTGGTTTGGCAGGAGCTCTGTAAACATGTTCCCCAAAGTGCTTCCCCCCGCCTGCCACTGCCGCTCGCCCTTGTAAGAGAGGAAACACCACAGCCTGGAATGTGGAAGGGGATTTCCACGGGCTTTAATGAGGTCGGCCTCCTTCACCCATCCACGGGGCTGGGGGATGCCAGGATTCCTCCTGCTGGCCCCAGTCGGCCCTGGGAGAGGTCCTGCCTCACTTGGTGTAGGGCTGGGAGGGCACCCAAACGGCACCAGGGGTGGCAGGTTCCCAACGTGGGGCTGCTTAACTGGCTCCATCCCAGCTTTGTAGCCTGGTAACTACCCTCCAAGGGCTTTGCCTTCCTTTTGGGACGTGGCCATCGTAAATCCATACAGCTGTATGCTCTTCTCGCTGAATTAGGGGTGCATCCCAGTGCGGACCCATCTCCAAACCCTTCAGCCCCCACAAAGGGTGCCCAGGCATGAGCAGTGCTAGCTGGCATGGGTCATGAACTGTGCACAGAGTTAAACATCTGGGTCTTGGATCATCTTGTGAGACCTGGCTCTGCTGGGTTATAGCCAAATACCTACCTCTGTCCCACAAGACCATGGGGTCTGTGGATACCCTTCTCTTATCCCACCTCTTGCAGGTTGAGGTATCAGATGCTGGGCTGCGGGCATTTCTCCTGGTGCTGGGAACATCTCCAGGTGCCTGGATGATGTGACCTCCTGAGATCCCCCCAACTTGAATCACCAGTCCTCGGTGTGGGGGGGGACGGGCTGTACATGACTTTCCCATGTGGGGACCGGGAGAGGGGGACAGGCAGTAAATGCAGTGCATGGGTGACATCTAATGTCATATTGGGGTAACACAGGCTGTTTTTTCCAAGCTTAATCTTACTAATTGTAGGAGCTTTGGAGTGAGCAGGAGGCTCAGGCCCATCTGGCTGTAAAGGGACACATTATTCCCCGGGGGAAAGAAGGACCTTTTGCTTCCAGGCAGCAAGAGACGGCTCACAGCATTTCACTCCCAGCTTCATGCCATGGAGCTGCGACCCCACCATCCTGCTCTGCACACAGTTGTCTGCTCTGCACACCACTACCGTTCTGGTGGGACCTGCCCCAGATTCTCCTACTGGGGGACTGTCACCCCTGGTGACATTTGAACACCTCGGTTATGCCGAGGCTGCCTCCTCCTTCCCACCTCTTCCACATCCCCATGCCCACCAGCCCTGCCCCACATCTGTAGCAGTAATTAGCTCATCAGGGCTAATTTTTCACTGGCAGAAGACAAGACACCCCACCAACTTGTTTTTTAGGGAGGGTGAGTTTGAGCGGCTCTCCCATCTCCAAAACATTTTGGGAGCGTGAGAAGGGACTTTGAAGGTTTTACTTAAAATTTTGGGTTTTGATCTATGAATGACTTTGCACTTGGAAAGCTCAGTCTGTGTTTTGAAAGAAAGAGTTTTTAAAGTATTGTAAGGGAAATTTCAGGACTGAAGACGTTTTGCTCGATTAGATCCACTTTTCAAACACTAACATTAATATTTGACTTTTTGCCTTGCTTTGTGAGAGGGTATGTGCAGGAATGCATATATACATCTATAATAACTTAATTTAAAAAACTCTTGCAAGACAGGAAAGAGCTGTGAAGGAGAACTCCTTGACACTGTCTCTTCCCAGGACTGCGGGAACAGCTCCTTGTCTTCACTGCTACCATCTTGGAAGATGTCCAGGCCAAGGACTATTCCCATCTCCTTGCTTCGTTAGGTCTTCACAAACAGACACTAATCAGCCAGACTATTCCTCTCCAAGTGTCTAATTGGGGAATGCAATTAAATTTGTGCTGTGGTTCCCAGCCTGCACTTAGGCTGAACTTGGCTATTTCTCTTTCAAACCTGAAGAAGGCCTTTTATCGGTCTGCAGGCTCTGGTGGTCTCACACTGCTGAAGGATGCTGTCTCTGCCTGCCTCTGGCGCATCCTCCAGGAAAGGCCCTGCAGAGGGTGGATCTCTGCAGACTGCAAATGACTGCGTGTTCATGGGCCCCACTGTACTTTCTGGTTGCACTCACACAGATCTATTGACCTGGCAGCTTTTCCTGATGTGAAAAACGAGGATGGCAGAGAATCTGTTGCTTTCCTAGGTAGATAAATGTTCACTTGGGCACGTTGTAACTTGGATCCTCTGTTTCGTAATGCTTCTCTGCTCAGCAAAATGCCTGTCTGCCACCAGAAGTCCCTTCTCCATGGATGAATTTGGTGATGTCCATACCTCTGGTCCTTCCCCAAACCATTCCTGGTTTTTAGCCAGGGCCGGATTTTTGGCCAGAAGGTACCTGGCACATCGCGGCTCTTGTTCCTTAGGCTAACTCCTTTCTTCTCCTTCCCTCCCTCCAAAACCAGGTGGTTTCCCCCATCCTGCCTGCACCAGCCTAGACCAGTGATGACCTGTCCCCAGCTCCCTGCTCCCAGGGCATGGCTGTAGGTGCTGCACCAGAGCCACCGTGATGGCCCTGTTCCTGCTGGTGTGACCACATTAGATTTGCAGGGCAAATCAAAGGGTGGATGGAGATGTACAGCTCAGCCCAGGCACTTCATCAGCCCAGAATAATGGGAATAACATTTTTTTTTTCTTTTCCCCAGAGTGCCATGCTGATTGGAGGTTGGAGCCTTCACTTTCCCGGAGGCTGTTGGAGAGCTAAATTAATTTGTTAATGTTTACATTTTCAGAAACTGCTGCAGCACCTTGGGGAGCCACTTACAGCCCCATCAGTGGCTCATTGATGCAGTGGCTCATTGAGCTCAGGAAAACAAGCACCATTAGGATCAAAGCAAACCCCGACTGTTCCTCTCCTGCATAATGATAGTAATTAGTGCTTGCTGGCACTTTGCAAGCATTAGTTAATTATTCCTCAGAGCTTCCTCTGGGAGGAGAGTTACTATTTTTAGTGTGTTTTACACACAGGGAAACTGAGGCAGCAGTTTTAAGGCTGTTGCAGAAGAGGCAGAGATGGGGGCAGAGGCCAGGAGTGTGGCTGCAGTCCTGAACGTGCCCACTGCTCCTCTGTTTGCCCTAAGTCCACTGAAACACGTTCGACTTGATACATCAAATCATGTATTTCCTAGTGCTGGAAGGCTTGTTTGGATTGGAAACAGTGTTTTGTTTTTTTTTTCTTTCCCCCAAAATGGGGCATTTGCCTTAATCCACCAAACAAAACATTTTTTTTTCGCCTCCAAACGGACCATTTTTGGAAAATGAAAATCAAGGATATTTTTGGCTTTCCGGTTGCTGCTCTCTTATTCCGCCTTTTCAAGGCAAAACTGAAGAAATTGAGAAAAGGATACAACTAAAAATGTCCAAATGCACGCAAACAAAAAAGGGGGCTAAAAATGCTTCATATGCAGAAGGTCAATGGGACGCAGACCCCTCTTCCCTCAAAGCCTGCAGACTGAAATCAGCTATGAAGCTGCTTAATTCTTCCCTGATATTTTTTTAGCAGCTCTAATATTCTGCATGGCATTTTTTTTTTTCAAGCCAATCACGTATTGCTCCTATTCTGGGTTTATTCACTGGGCTTTTACTGTCCCATAAAGTCCCTTAACTGCTGGAGAGGACAGATGCCTGGTAGATTTGTCTAGGTAAGTGAAAGAAATACATATATGCCTGCTTTGTAAAGATGCTAGGCACAACGCTGCTCTTGTGTAATTTTACTGTTAATTTTGCAATATATGAGGTTTTTCTGATACATCCAGCTCCTGGGACCCTCTAACACATGATATGCTCAGGTTTCATGATCAAAAAGTAAATTCTAGCTGAGAAATGCAAGCTGGAAATACAGCAGAAAGCCAAGGTTAAGACACCAAGGCTGTTGCTGCTGCTGCTGTTACTACTATTATTTATAAATGTCAGATTCTCTTGTGGGTTTTCAAGCAGGGCATGTGAGTTTTAGGGCCTGACTCAGGATTTTTCAGTGTCTGGAGCTGACTGGAGTGCCTCTGAGTGCCAGTCACCATGGTGGGAGCAGTCAGCACAGCCTAGCACAGGTTCAAGTTTCCATCAGTTCATTTCGCGCTTGGCTGATAAATATGACATTGCTGTTCATTAATAAAACATATAAATCCTAGGGTTCATATAGTCAGCTGCAAAATTTCCACTGACCTGGGCTTGTTTACCAAACAAGCAGCCTTAAATAGGGCTGCTACTTATTTCCAAAAGTGTAACAGATTTTCTATGAAATTAGATTTTCAGTTAATTAACAGGCTATGGCATTTTGCTGAAATTATTATACATGCAACACCCCCCTCAGGCAAATTTACTTAGGATTCAGTGTAGATATCTGTCTATCTGCCCTCTCCTGTCTGTGGTCTTCATATCTCTGGTGCATAAGTATCTGCCAAAATCCTTGAATCAAACATCTGCCTGCTCTAGAAAAATCAAGGCCAAGCAGGGAGCCAATTGTTTTATTTTCTTTGCAAATGACCCTTCTCTTTTCAATGCGCTGTAAAAATCCCTCAGACCTGAACATCTTCATGGTACATCCCCAAATCGTGATCTCAGTCCTGAATCCTCTGCTTCGGCCTCATGGGGGGTTGTGAGGGTCTTGTTAGAACTGATAAGACCCTGGGGGAAGACAAGGAAGGTGCAGAGCCTTCCTGCTGGAGAGCAGGCACATCCCTGGCTTCTGAAGACATGGTGCTTCTCCTGCCCTGAAAATGTCCTATCCCTTCCCTTCCCTTCCCTTCCCTTCCCTTC
>VYZW01024713.1:1273-32996 GCA_013401315.1 Balaeniceps rex | reverse complement strand
GGCGGCTCCATCCCGGCCCGGCCCCGGCGGCGGCCCGGGGCAGCAGGTGCCCCGTCGGCGGGCTCGGAGCACCCCCAGCCGCACCGGGCACCCCACGGTCGCCTGCACGGGAGGGGGTTTCGGTATGTCCCGGGACCCCTGCTGCAGGGGTGGGTCCCCCTCCGGGTGGGTCCCCTCCCACTGACACTTTCCTCTCTCCCTGGCCCCCCAGGTGAACCGTGACCCCCCAGTGCTGCTGCCATGTCCCGCCGCAGCCAGCGCCTTGTCACCACGCGCTATTACCCCGGGGACGATGATGCCACGACCAGCAGCAGCTCCCTGCTGGGGGGCCAGCAGCTCCCCTTCAAGGAGAGCACCGGCAGGTTAGTGGGGCACAGGGGTGTGGGGTCCCCTCTCCCAAACGTGCCCAGGGTGCTCTGTTCCACCCCACGGACTGGGCACCTTCCTGGGGTGGGACATCAGGGTGGCTTGCAGAAGGGAGCATGACGGAGAGCACACTGCGTTTTCGCATGGCTGCCAGCCACCTTGGCACTGGCTGTGCCCCGGCTCCAGCAAAAGCCCTGTACTCCCTGCCCCTGGCACCTCTGCATTCCCCCAGCCCCTGCCCTGGCACAGGAGGCTGCTGTGGGCAGCTCGGGGTGGCTGCGTGCCTCCTCCCAGCTGTGGCTGCCTCTGGCTCGATGGCGGGAGGGAGGTGTGCTGCAAGCACCAGGCCGGAAAACCGCAGCGGTGCGAGCGGAAGTGGTGCCGGCAGCTGCCTGGGGACAGGCGGGAGGGCCTTTCGCAAAGCAGCGCTTGCACCCTCCGAAACCTGCTGCCATCTGCTGCAGCAGGGGGGGTGGAGGGAAGCGATGCCAGCTGAGGGATTGGGGTGAATTCCCCATTTCTCCCCCATGGGTGCGCTGTGACCCCCCTGCCCCATAATCATGCATGGCTGATGAGCCTGTTCTCGCCCCCAGCAGGACCATCAGGAGGAAATCGAGCAGCACGAAGCACCTCTCTCCTGCCCCCAGCACCCAAACCTCCTACTACAGCGAGTCCCTGATGAGTGAGTCCTACCTGGGGGGCAGCCGGGGCCTCGCTGCCCTGGGCAGCTCTGTGCTGGATGATGCCCTGGACAGCAGCACCTACTGGGGTGAGCCCACCCTCCCTCCCACAGCAGCTGGGGACCTCCCTGGGCACTGGGGGGGTGTTGGGGAACCCCCCAAGGCTGGATGACTGGCTTGCCCCCAGTGGGGGTGGTGGTAGGTGGTTTCTCAGGGGTATTCTGTGTTTTGGGGGGCAGGTGGGGAGCTCTCCACGAGGAGGAGAAGAGGCACAGGAGACACCGAGTCCAGTAAGATCAATGGGCTGCTGGAGAGCAAGACGTATGACACCTACGCCTCTTCGTCTGGGTACTCCTCGGAAGATGACTATGCCGGTAGGGATGCACCAGCCTCTCTGCAGTGGCGGGGATGCTGGGGCAGACGTCGTCAAGGGGACCAGCCCAGGGCCTGGCTGTGCCCAGGGTGCTGCCAGCCCGCCCTGCATGCCACCCCATGTGCAAAGCCTTCACTGTGGGTGACGCACAGGGGTGCAGGCTCCGTTTGGTGACTTACTGCCTCGCTTCTTCCTTTCCAGGTCACCTTTACTCAGGCCAGAGTAGCTCTGGGTCAGGGCTGAGGTCCGCAGCCTCCCGGGTGGGCTCCTTCCTCTGGCAGGTGCTCACCTCCCCAGGTGAGTGGAGGGCTGTTGGGGGGTTTCTAGCAGCACCTTTCTTCCTTGCCAGTGTCTCCCCTCCCCACGTGCCATGTGTGCTGTTCCCTGGTTGGGTGGAGGGATTTTATCCCCCTGGGGGAGCATCCTTGGGGACAGAGGGGACATCTCTGCCAGGACCCCGCCTGAGGCTCCATTTCTCTCCCGGCAGTTCGGTTCGTGGGGTGGCTGTTCTCAGGGCTGGCAGCTGCCTGGCACCGCCTCACCGGCGCAGCTCCCCGCCCGGGTGGCATCCCCTTCTCCAGGTGAGCGTGGTGGCAGGACACTGGAATGGGGGAGGTGTGGGGAAAACCTGCAGGACCCCAGAGAGGGGGTGCCCCGCAGAGCCTGGCATGCGTGGGGTGGGTGTCTTGTGCCGAAACTCGGCTGGGCTTTGCTTTCCCTCTGGCCCCCGTCCAGAGGAGCGCTGCGGTGGGGGAAGGTGGCTGCAGTCCTACAGGCGCCTCTTTCTTCTCCATGCTCCAGGCGCTACCCGTGGCTGAAGAAGTCCCTGCTTCTGCTGCTGCTCTTCCTGCTCCTCGCTGCTGCTGCCTACGGTGAGTCTGCCTGGCTCGATCTGTTGCCCTGAGACCTGGAGCAGTGCGGAGCATCTCACTGCCGTACCCGCGGGATGGGGTGGGGTGGGATGGGATGGCCCCGAGCTGAGTGCTCATGGTCCCTGGTACATCTGCACCCCTGTTCTGGGGCCTCCTGGTAATCCCAGGCAATGCTGATGGCCGAGCCTCTGCATGTCCACCCTGTCCCCCGCTGTGGCCCATTACCAGCCTGCCATTTTAACTATCTCATCCCCCTGCATGCCCAGGAGCTTGGTACTTTTACCCGTATGGGCTGTCGACACTCAGCCTCCCCGCCTTCCCCTGGTGGGGAGCTGGAAAGCTTTCTTCCTCCAATGTGCCTGGGGCCGGGGACCTGACCGTGCTGGACCAGGTAAGCCTCAGCAAAGGTGCGGCGGTGGCGCAGGTGGGGTGGGTGCCTTGCAGGGAGAGCTGGGACAGTGTGGTCCATGGCTGAAGGAGCCCTTCCAGGGGATGGGAAAGTGGTAGAGGATGGGGCAGACGGTGGCTCCACGCTGGTGGAAGTGGCTCCCCCAGCTTGTGGCCATCTCGCTCTCGGGATGTCCCGGGGAAACAGGGGAAACGTCTGCCCTCTCCTGGGAAGCAGCAGATGAATAAGATGCCACTGACTCTGGGGACCGGGTGGCCTGGGTCCCCTTTGACAGGGGTCCCTGTGGAGCAGGCAGCCCCCTGGGGTTCCGCACCTCCCCGGGGGGCTGCATCACACCCTGCTTTTGCCTCCGCAGGGGCTGCGGGGAGAGCACCGGCTCCTGGCTCGCTTCCAGGCCCTGGAGAAGCGCTTCGAGGCACTGGAGGCCGAGGTGTCGCGGTGGGAGCTGCAGCGGGGGGCGGCAGCGGTGGCGGCAGGGGGAGAGCCGCCCCCAGGGGACATCGTAGCGCTGCTGGAGGGGCTGGTGAGCCGCCGGGACGCGGGGCTGAAGGAGCATCTCCGTACCGATGTGACCAGCCACCTCCAGGTGAGGGGCGCGGGGAGCATGCGGGGAGGTGGGGGCATGCGGGGCAGGGCTCTGATGTTCCCCCCTGTTCCTCTCCTTGCAGGGCGAGCTGGATGCCCTCCGAGCCCAGGTGCAGAGGGATTTAGACGGGCGCCTGGGGAAGATGGCACAAGTCTCTCAGGTAAGGGGACGAGCGTGTGGTGGTACCCGGGCAGGACACCCTCACCACCAGTGTCACAGGTCTCACCCCTTCCCCTTCTCCTGGCAGGAGATGGAGGCACGCTTGCTGGAGCTGAACTCGGAGTGGCAGAGGTAACGCTGGCTGGCTGGGCAGCTCTGGTAGAGGCAGGCAGGTAGCAGGGTGAAATCCCCACAGCAAGGCTTAGGAGGGGTTTCCAGATCTGATTTGCTCGGGGCAAAGTTGAGGCTGAGAGGTACAATCTTGGAGGGAAAGGAGGGATGGATATGTGGGTGCGTGGGCAAGAAAGTGCCCTGGCTGGCAGCAGGCCTCAAAGGGTGATTGCAGCAAATTACCTTTGCCACCATCATTTTGCATCACCGTGGGGAATGTGGCCCTTCAGCCGAGAGTCAAGCTGGGGACACTTTCCCACAGGGTGGAGTAAAAGAGGTCATTGCCTCAGGAATTAAAACGGTTTGGGGCTGGAGATGGGGTTAGAGCGTGGGCATGGGGGATGAACGTCCTCCCCCAGTTTGGAGAGGGGAGCTGGGATTGTCAGCGCAAGGTTTTGTTGCTTTTCTCTCGGCACAGCTCGGTGCAGGAGAACCTGCGAGGGAGCTTCCAGCAGGAGGTGGGCAAGCTGGAGCAGGAGGTGGCAGTGCTGAGGAGGGAGCTGGCGGGCCTCAAGTCGGACCAGGAGGTGATGGGGAAGCACATGGAGGGGATGCTGGAGCAGCTGAAGGCAGTGCGAGCTGACGTGAGTCCCTGGTCCCCACCCTGTTCGGCAGAGGGAGGTGTGAGGGTCCCTGCCCTGGGGCTGAGCTCCGTCCCCACCGTTCCAGGTGGAAGCGCAGTTCCCGGTGTGGGTCAGTCAGTTCCTGTCACAGTCCCGGCGGGATGGTGCCGCTGGCCTCATCCTCCAGCGGGAAGACTTGCAAGCGGAGCTCCAGGCCCTGGAGCGCAAGATCCTGGCCAAAGTCTTGGAGGACCGGAGGCTGTCAGCACGGGATGCTCAGGCCGGTATCGGAGTGGCCCTGCAGCACGGAGGGACTGCAGGGGTGACAGAGGAGGTGAGTGCTGGCCTGAGCCCCAGGGACATGATGGTGACCACAGGTGGGGGATTGGGGGCTGTGCCCCATTGCGTGTGTGCGGGGGGGCAGGGCTGGAACATGTGCTTGGCAGATGGCAGAGCCATGGGGACAGCCCTTACAGCTGGGACATTGATCCTGGGCTCACATGCCACCTGGCAAGAGCATCCCTGAAACTCTTCCATCCCTTCTCTGCCACCAGTGTCCCCTGGGCTGTGCCCGTGCCCTGCCCTGGAGGGGGTTGCAGGTGGCCATATCTGCATGCCTTCGAGGCTCTTGCTGTCTTAAAATCCAAGTTTCTGCTCATGCATCCTTCACCCAGAAGGTGGGGCAGGTGCCAGCAAGGTTTCCACGGGTTGAGCATTTTGCTTACCCCCGTCCTTTAGCAGCGCTGCAAAGCATTTCAGCAGAATGATACCAAGGAAAAAAATGAGCCTGCCTGCTTTGGAAGGAGTTGTTGGCAATTCCCTGTGGAGGTGGTGGAGGGAGGGATCAAGCTGGGATTAGCAGCCCCCCCCAGTCTGTGCCAGCTTCGTGCACGCCAGAAAGTTTAGACCCACAGTGGTGCTGCAGGGTCCCAGCTCCTGGGGCTGCGTTTGGCTCTAGAAGGATGCTCCAGATGGCTCCCCCTTTTCTGGATGGGGGGAGCTCCCATCGATCCTGCAGGACGGGGCAGAAGGGACAAGCAGATGATGTTGGGGAGGACTGGGTGGGCTGTCAGGTTGAGTCTGGTACCTGCTGGGGGATACCCCTCCTCCCCTGGGGCTAGCCCCTCTTTTGGGATGGAGACGGGTGAGCCCAGCGTCCCTGGGTGCTGCCCCTTCATTGCACAGCTCCTTTTGTCTGGGGTATTTTTAGCAGCCTCTAACAAGGCTTCCCAGCCAAATGCGTGTCCTCTCGTTTTTGCCACGGTGATTCATCCCCCGGCTGTTTTGTGGGAAGGTCCTTGCGCCCTCTCCGTCACTGCAGGGTGGAAGCGGGTGGGGGGCAGGATGCCCAGCCTGGCCCTTCACCCCTCTCGTGCCCTCTGCTCCCACCGCAGCAAGTGCATCTCATTGTGGGACAGGCCCTGAAGCGCTACAGCGAGGACCGCGTGGGGATGGTTGACTACGCCCTGGAGTCGGCAGGTAGGTAGTGGGAGGGCTCTCGCCCACCCAGGACGAGCCAGCCGTCCTGGGGAGGGGACCGCAGGGTGCTGGCATGCAGCTTACATGCTGCTGTCCCCTCTCTGTGCCAGGGGCCAGCGTCATCAACACCCGCTGCTCGGAGACCTATGAGACGCGGACAGCACTGCTCAGCTTGTTCGGCATCCCCCTGTGGTACCACTCGCAGTCCCCCCGTGTCATCCTGCAGGTGGGCACCATCAGGGCGAGACCCCACTGAGGGGGAGGACCGGCCAGGCTGGTTCTCGTGTGGGCTTGGTGGGTTTTGTTGGGCTCTCGCTGTTGCTCCGAGCTGGCAGCCAGGCTGATGTTGGGGGGAGAGAAATGGCCCTGGTGGTGATAACATTGCTGGTGTCTCGCGCTCGTAGCCAGATGTCAGCCCCGGGAACTGCTGGGCGTTTCGTGGGTCCCAAGGCTTTGCTGTCATCCGCCTCTCTGGCATCATCCGCCCCACAGCCGTGACACTGGAGCACATCCCGAAAGCCCTCTCGCCCCACGGGACCATCCCCAGTGCCCCCAAGGACTTCGCTGTCTACGTGAGTGCCCTCGCCCGGACCTGAGGGAGGAGCAGGGGGACATGGTGGAAAGGTGCTATGGTGGAAAGTGTGGGAGGGCAGGGCTAGTGAGCCCTGTACTTGGCTGTGGGGTGCTCTTGGGGGTTGGTTTTATCATGAAGAGAAAGAAGCAGCAGTACTGGGGGGAGAGGGGGAGCACTGGGCTTCAGGAGGGGTTTTGGGGGACACTGGAGAGAGGGGATTGAGTAGGTGTGACTCTCGGTCTTCCCCCCCTGCCATCCCTCCCCACTGGCCTCTGTCCCCATTTGTCTGTTTCGGCCTGGAAGAGCAGGAGCGGGGGCCAAGCACGCTTGCCTTTCCGTCTCCCTCTTCCACCGTGGGTGCGCTCATCGCCTCCGGTCTCCCTCTCTGATCACCCCCGGTTCTCCCTTTCTGCCTCCCTGCCCCTCCGTAGGGCTTGAAGGAGGAAGGAGAGGAGGAGGGCCTCCTCCTCGGGCAGTTCACCTACAACCATGACGGCGACCCCATCCAAACATTTTACTTGGAGGTAAGTGCTTTGCCCTCGGAGCACCCGACCCCGAGAAGAAAATGGGCCCTTGGGGTCTCTGAGCCCTTGAGAGCTTTCATGGGCTAAGGTTTGTCCTTCTCCCTCTCCCTAAGGGTGACGCTGTGGGCACATACCAGCTGGTGGAGCTCCAGGTGCTGAGCAATTGGGGACACCCCGAATATACCTGCATCTACCGCTTCCGCGTGCACGGGGAGCCGGCGCACTGACTCCCGGCTCCTGCGCGGGATGAGGATGCTGCCGGGCCGACAGCAGGAGAGGATTCGTCTGGTTCGCCGCTTCGCACATAGAAATCCTGGGATGTGCCAGCAGCTGCCCCGGGAAGCTGCTCCCCTCCGGGGAGGAGAAGAGCTGGTGTTTAAGGTGTGAGGCTTTCACTCTTCCAAGGACCGGTGTGGCGAGGCAAGAGCATCCCACGTGGGTCCTAGCGCAGCCTGGCTTGTTTTCAGTGCGTATCGGACATTTTAACTTTTTAAGCTAATTTTTTATCGGGTCTGCGCAGCCTCTCGTCCCCGTTGCACTGCTGCTCTCTGACAGCATGCCTAGCGTTGCCGGGGCTTGGGAAAGGGGTATGTAATTTTGCGATGTGCTTCACGCGGGCTTGGGCGCGATACGGCATACGGGACCGCAGTGACCGTCTCGGTGCTGCTGGAGTAGGTGGGAGCCACCGGTCACGGCCACCGAGTCTCCCCCCTCCACATGGGGTCATTTCTCCTGCCTTGGTGTTGGTTTAGGTAAAGATCTCCAGACCTCCGATGCCAGGCCGGCAGAGGGGAAATAAGACAGTATTAATGAAGTATTAACATAAAACTAACAGTTTGGGGCAGCAGGAGGGGAGAAATTCAGGACGCGTTGGTGGTGGAGCCCGCCCCGGTGCTGCTGTCCGTCCGCTCGAGCCCTCCTGACGCCGGTGGCTGTGTTGGGTCTTGGCGATGCCGTTGGCCCCCCTGGCTGGCCGGCTCCCTGGTGTTAAGCTTGATGATGCTATTGAAAACTCCTGTCGCCTGCTTCCCCTTTTGGGTTTGTTCTGTGGTTTTGTTGTTTTGGGTTTTTTTTTTAAGGGGGGCGGGGAGGGAGTGTATTTTCCAGTTGGGGTGTTGGGGATTTTTTTTTGTAGTAACAAAGGAAAAAAGACTTTTTCCATGCAATTTTTACTTAACCGGAGAATGCTACGTGGTGCCGCTTGAGCGAGTGGCTTAGACGCGGAGAGGGCTAGAGCTTTGTTTGGTAGGAGAGTAGTGTGTGCAGTAGGATAAGCTAGAATAAGATGAGCAGAGCTGTTTAAAATAAGGGTTGCCAGTGGCTTGGTAGCTGGACCTGGGAGACAAGGTTCTCTGGACTGCTGCTTGGTGGGGTGCCGGAGGCACTCCTGCCCTCCTTGCTCCAGAGGTGTCCTCCAAGACTGCAACATGTGGCTGCAGCCTCTTGCCTGTGGCTGCATCTGTATATAGGCGACTGTTCGCAGCGAGCGGGAGCTGCTGCCCCAGTGCTCTGCAGGACTCCTCCCATGCCTCGGCGGCCTCTTGGGTGGGAGGTGGGGCGATCCCCAGGGCTTGCAGGTGCCAGCACGCTTCTGCACCTTGGGGAGCAACAGGGCCTCCCCCCACCTGCGATGCTCAGGGGTGCCTCCGTCACTTCCTGGTCCCTGATGGCGGATGGCTGGTGCAGGCTGACCTCCTTTCTTTTGGAAGGGCTCCCTTTCCCTCCTGCCTGCTCCTCACCAGCATTGCTCGGTTCCCTGAGCCCTGGCTGCAGAGGATGGGGCGTTCTGCCTGCAAGCGGGCACGTAAATCCTGCCTGTACCTATGGTGTGATGGGGGAGAGCCGTGGCAGGGGACTGCAGGCAGGATGCATGGGGACCTTCTGCAGGCTGGCGAGTGCCAGGGCCATCTGGCCAGCCCACCTCCTGGCTGCCTGCATCGCACTTAGTTTGGCTTATGTTCTTGGACGGTGTTTACAGCCTCCACATTTGTCTCGTGTTTCGTTGAAGGAAAAGCTAAAGGGTTCATGTTTAGCATTTCAGCCCTGTCTGATACTGTCATCAGCCTTCCCCTGGCACCACGAGCATGAGGGGAGCACCATGAATTGATTCCCACTCTGGTCGAAGCACTGTAGGGCGAGGGGCATAGAGGAGGGGAAGGGGCTGAAGAAGCATCTCCCTTCAGCATGCCCTGACGTGTGTCGGGCAGAGGCGCTGAGCCCTGACCCCCTCGTGCCAGCCCAAGGGGATGATGATGGCAGCATGTCACTTCTGGAGGGGTCTCCTTCCTCCAAGCAAGGGAAGTGCTCCTGAAGGGCGCAGCCCCATCTCCAATAGGTTAAAATTACCCCATGGAGTCCCCTGCAGAGCTGGGAGGCCCTGCTGCTGGGAGAAAGCAGACCTACAGCCAGATCCAGTGACGCTGAATTCTCTCCTATATTGAGCGTAGTCTTAATTCCTGGCATCCACAGCCAAAGTTATTTTTAACTTGTCTACAGCTGCCCGCTTGCCTTGGAGTCATGTCCGTGAGTGCCCTGTGCATATGGAGTTGTGCTTTTATGAATGCCTAGACCTGTCCTGGGCTCGGCAGAGCAGCTCCTGTGTTTAATTGAATGATAAAGAGAGCAGAGATGAAGCTCTCTGCCTTCCCCAGGGGTTCTCTCGCTGCTGGAGCAAATGCCATAACTATGAGGCTGGAAAAACCCTTTTCCTATGTCCCTTCTGGCTCCCTGGCCTCTGGGTTGGGCTGTCAGGGCAGACAGGGTCTTTGCCCAAGAAAAAATGATTTGGTGGCAAATCGGGCATGCTGGTGAGAGGGGGGTAAAGGGAGACCTCTTTCCCCGAGAATGGAGTTGGAGCAGGGTCTCTGCTTCTTCCAAGGGGGTGTTAACAGTTGGCTCTGGGGTAGGGAGCGTTTGCCTTTATAGGGCAGGCTTGCCCTGTCCTCTGGAGATGAAAGTCTCTGCTGTTCTGGGGTAAAACCCCCTGGAGACACCAGTGAGAGGTCACCCTGGGGGGTTTACGCTCTTCTCCAGGGGATAGTGCTGGTTTTAGAGGCCTTGCTGTGCTGACTGTGTAAGGATCCCCAGGAAGGCATGCTGAGGCCCCCAGATCTGCATTGGTGCTGGGCTGCAGCCGGAGCACCCGTACTGAGTGCCTGGCCAGCTGCCTCGCACCAGCAGCAGCTCGCAGGATTTCTGCAACACTTTCCTGAGCTGCAAAGGGCACACAAAACTGCTGCTTCAGCCTGTGCATCTCTGCCCAGGGGTATTTAGTCCTAGTGCTGATGCAGATGAGCCTGGTGAGGCAGGAGAAATGCAAAACAGCTGTCAGAGCAGATTTTTCCCTTATTTACTCCATTTTCCTCCTATATTCTTCCTCCTTCTCAGTTTGCCCTACAAGTGTTACAAATTAGCCCTGCAGAAACAGATGGTTACAGGCAGGAGAGGAGTTTGTATTTGATGCTGTAGCCTGTTGCAAATGCTGCACTGTTTTGTTCATTTTATTTTTTAATCAACAGATTGTAATTTATGCCTATGCAAGAAGAAAAAAAAAAAGACTAAGACAAATAAATTATATGAAAACTGCTCTAAGCGTTTTGTGTGTTTTGCAGGTGCAGTTGTTGGTGGGAATGATGCACAGCTAGTAGATAAAGCTATTCTTGTAGCTTGTCTTCTATATATTCTTATGGCAAATCCTTATTTTCCAGCCTGATGTACTAACTCTAGGGTCAGCAGTTTTCACCTTGTCATCAAGCAGCCTCGGGGATGCAAAAACTGCTTAGAGCAATGATGAAAACAAGACTTAGTCTTAAGAACCCAAACTCCTTGGGACTTTGACTTCTAGTAGTCCAAGTCTGTGACAGACCATGACTGTGTGCTCAGTCCATCCCACAGTGACCTCCAAGCCATCCCTGGGCATCAGTCCATCCTCTGCTTTATCATGGGCACGAGCAGAGCCTGGATTGACCCTGAGGGGTGGCAAATGACGCATGGGCAGCAGGGAGGGCAAGGACAAAGCCTGACACAAACCAGAATTAAGGGTAGCTGTAGGTTGCTCTCCTTTTCCTTAGCATAAGCTGTAAATTACTCAGCAGGCAGCTAAGAGCAAATAGAAAGGAAATATGTAATTGTCCTCTGCATGAGGAAGTTAACCTAGAGCATAAAAAAAAAAAGGGAAATTGGACTGGCTTGAGGTTGAGGAGGGTCACACCTAGTGTCTGCTTAACCAGGGTGGGCTGGAGGCAGCCTTGTGTTGAGGAGTGCCCATGCAGCTCCTTGCAGAAGGCCGCCCTAGGGAAAGGCTTGTTCTCTGCTGGCCCTGCATCTGCCCTCACCAGTTTTCCCTGGGGGGAGGGATGCTGGGCACATCAGTGTCCCAGCTGAGGGAGGGACACAGAAAAATGGGGGACAGGCAGAAAAATGTGATATGGACAACAAATAGGAAGGGATGGGGTATTGGGAGCTCAGGACCAAGGGCTCAAGTACAGACATGAGCAGAGGGGCTAGTGTACCTCCAGCAGCATCTCCACTCCCCACAGGTGTCCATAGTGCCTGATACATCAGGAGCAGAGGGGCTGGGTGGGCCTTTGCCACCAGCTCCCAGCCTGACACTTACCTGTGTTAGGAAAGGGCTGTGCAGGGCAGGAAAAAGCCTTCGTGAACCTTCCGAGCTCAACCGAGGAGGCAAGCAAAAGGCCTGTTCCAAGCCCTGGGGAGTCCCACTGTATTTACAGAAACAGGTGAGGTGCAAATTGCTGTGAGAGCCTGGGGAAGCACAAGCTTGTGCAGGCAGTGGAAGCGCTATGCTAAAACTGCATCCTCCAGCAAAGTGTCTCCAATAGAGTTGGACCCAAAGGATTTGCTATAGCAGCTCTTCACACACACGTATGCATCTCACATAGCATAGCTCACACCATGCAAGCATTCTTTTTTCACCACTCTGCTGCTGAGAAGCACTAACTCTTAGGCAGAGTAAAAGCTGTCGGGGCTGTGCAGAGGCTCAGCAGCAGCTCTCCTGCAGCACGGCATGCCCTCCCCTGCCATCACTACTAATGCAGCCTCCTCTCATAGCCAGCAAAGGAGCATGGTGCCAGGCAAACCCGCTTGGTCTGGCTTTCGGCATTAAAGCAGCAACTGCTGGTTTTCCAGAGGGACAAAAAGCAACAAGACATACTTCAACTTGGAACAAATGTTTTTAAAATTTATTTTATAGATCACACCAGCCTGAGTGATCTTTGAATGCTGGTCACAAGAGAGAGCTCACACCACCTCCTTTGCACAAACTGAAGTAAACCCTCTTCCAGTCTCGGCAGTCTCCTTCATTTGGAGGAATGGAGAGGAATGGAGAAAGATAAAACCACCTGGAGCTCCCTGCTCCCCTCGGAAGCAGAGGACAGTGAAATCAGATGCAGTTTGATGCTGCTACAGGGCCAGAAGACAAACAAACCAGGCCCTGGTGCCCTGCTTAGCCACACTTCACACCCCCTCACAATGCGGGTGCTATTAGTGTCGTAGCCGCCTGTAGTTCCTCCCTCACCAGGAGAGTGCTGGTATTTAGGCGCAAGCTTGGAAAGGACTGGCTGACCTCCCCCCTTCCACCCATGCTCAGGCCACTGCAGTCTCTAAGGCAAAGTACCCTTGTCTCCAAACCATGTTCCTCACCTCTCCCACGCCGCTTAATGCTCTTGGTGTGCTGGTGCCGGCATCGGGAGATGTGCGCGCTCTCTCTCCCCCCTGAGCCTGCTGTCACTCAGTCGGCTTGAAAGCCTACCTCGAATCACAAGGTGAACTGGAATGAACTCCACACCGGTGCCGCAGAGTGAGAAACAGGAACAACCCGCTAAGGAGGGACAGAAACACTTCAGTCTCCCTCTAATTAAAATAAAAGTCTTTCACTGGAGGAGGAAGCCCTCAAAGAAACCGAGGCTGACCGCACCTGCTGGGGAAAGCAACGATTTGCTGAGGATGCCACCTCCTCCCTCAAAATGCTACCACGCTCCCATAGCTCACCACAAGCCGGCAGAGGATAACTCCTGTCCTCACGGGAGCCAAGTGAAGAGGCAGGGTTAGAAGAAGAGAGATCAAAATAAGCAGGGAGTTGATAACTTGCACAAACCAGGCTTAAAAAACATGATAGCAGTAAAGTTAATTCATTAACTGTCTTTGCAGGGCCTTCCTGGAGAAGCCAGAATTTGTCCTTAAAAAAAAATTACAATCTTAAAAAAAATAAATGAAAGTCAGAAAAATTACCATGTACTTCCAAACCTGAAAGCACTTCTCTAAATTTGGTACTAATTAATCATTGCCCTCTTCTGCCAAGAGGGGAGAAGACAAATCCTACCTCTGCCATGGCAAAGTTTGGCCAGTGAGTTCCAGAAAAGATTTGGGAAATCTTGGAGTAAACAAAACCAAGGGGAGGTCATGTTTGCCTGGTGTCTCTGTTCCAAAGGTATATTACCACCTGTGATCTCTGTCCATCGAGGTGAGAAGGCTTTCTCTGGCTCAAGGGACGGACCGAGTGTTCCTGCACTATATTCTTAATACTGTCAACTGAGCTGCCGCAGCCTTGAGAGGCAGGTTAGATTTGCTCCAATGTGCACTGAACAAACAATAGGAAAAGCAGCATGATGGGAAGGGGAACGGGATGGGCAAATGACTACCCGTTTAATTCTGTCTCTAATTAAAATCTTAAGTGCTATCAATGTATTTGACAAGGATATTTAGTATAGGATTCCTCAACTTAACATCAAGACCTGCTTTCCAATTTGTTTCCCTCTGAGATCTCCAACTAATGAACTTTCTTACCATCTCCTTCGAACTTCAGTCACTACAACATTAAATTAAACCCACTTAGGAATAGTTTAAGATGGAGGGAATCCAGAAGCATATTTGGCACGGGGCCACAGTGGTGAGGAAACAATGCTCTATGGAGCCATCCGAAGCAACATGTTTTAACCTTTGCAAGTCTGAAATTTCAGGCGTTTGATAACCCCTGGATCTGAGACAGCAACTAGGAGGAGAGCAGCAAGTCCTGTGGACAGAATGGGGTGAGGGAGGAGGGAGGCAGCTAACTGGCTCTTCGCAGTTCTATCCAGACTCTCCTCTCATCTTCATGCACACAAAATATAATAAAAACTAATAAGAATAAAAACTAAGCCCATGATGTACAAAAATGTGTCAACAGGGGGAGGAGGAAGGTGTCAGTTACTCAGTTCTGTGTGTCTTACCACCTTCATTAGCTTATAAATTATGCTCCTCTCCATTGCTTCCGTCAGGGAGGAGGGACGATTCTTCTGCAGCCAATCAGCTGGGATGGGTTTTGGTTTAAGCTGCTCTGGATCTTTTGGATAAGAAATGAAGGGGAGGGGAGGAATTCCTCGGAGGAAGGAGGAGTAAGAAATTCAGCAGCCACTCGCAGGAGTCACACAGGCTCCCTGAGACTTCACTTTATGGCGCTGACCCCCACGTCGCCGGCCTCCTCCTCCGACTTTTGACTGAAAAACAAGAAGATACACTTTAGTGCGCAGCGACCTCTGAATCAGAGTATCAACACAGCAGGAGTTCAGATGGATTACATGCACGTTCAGACAGCGGGAGGGCAGTTGTGACTGATCAGCTTCCTACCACTGCAGGAAGGAGATAAGGCAGACAGACACACCATGAAGGAAAGAGGAGAGACAGATACACCACAAAGTTCAGCCCTTCAAGCTGGGGAGGACCTGATTACCCAATTTTCTGAACGCTTCACTGCCTTGAGAGTCAGGAGGTGCCGCGGGGCTCGGCATCTGGGAAATAAAGGCCTCAGGCTCCCTTGGCTTTGTGCAGAATGGAAGGAGAACCCCCCGCCCCCCTGCCAGGGCTCTCTTGCTAACCTGACTCTGTTCCCAGGCTCAGGCCAGCAAGCCCACCGTTCTCTTTTAAAGCAGCCAAATACCTTATTGCCCTCACGGATGTGGGGCTCTTCATCCAGTGCAGGCTGAGGGGAAGCAGCAAGGAGAGAGAGGCAGAGGTAAGCAAGAACAAAAGCAACACAAACTCTCAGGGGGAGGGATGAAACAAAGAGCAAGCTGGGAGCACTACTTACAACCACAGTGACGCTACAACAAGACAAGGAGGAGATGGGGGATCAGTAAGAAGCCACAGGCATACGCAAAGGGAGAGAACCCCTGCCAGAGAGCCCTCTTTCAGCAGCCAGCCTGGCTCAAGAAGGCGAGATTTGACCCGTGACAACTAAGATAGCTAAAATTAAGAGGGGGAACACTGACCAGGTCTCTTGACACAGTCAGTTCCTGAACCTTTTGCTTACTAGATAAGTACACTAAAAGGAGAAGACTCGTGTAATAAAGCTGATAAACAGCTCCCAAAGCCTACAGTTAGAATTGAGTTTCCATTCCTTTCAGCCCAGAAAGGCTAGGTATCCTTCTCAGACAAGCTGAGCTGAGAAGTCCTAACCAACAAAACAACCTGGATAAATTTCTCTCAAAAGAGATAAGCCTTTCCTCCTCCTTGGACATCTCCATCCTCCCTCCTTGACAGGGCAGACGACCTGCGTCTGATACTACTACTTAGGTTGTAACGTCTGTAGCGTAGGGATGTTCTACCTCTCCTTCCAACAGCAGAGACCCATTCTGTGACTGGTTGTTAGATGCTTCACTAGTTCAGCTACTGGGTGCATGGAGACGCTTCTTCACCAAGAGCACAGTCAAGTAGTAAAACAGGTTGCCAAGGGAGGCTGTGCAGTCTTCCTCCTTGGAGGTTTTCAAGACATGACTGGATAAAACCCTGAGCAACCTGGTCTGACCTCACAGCTAATCCTACTTAGAGCAGGAGGTTAGACTAGACACTTCCTGAAGTCCAACCCAAATTGTCCCAGGACCCTAAGCTGCTAGCTGCTGAAAGGTCAGCCATGAGTCGTCATCCAGTCATCAGAGAATTCTGATTTCTGCTGTGAGACTAGTTATATTTCTATTTGTTTCTGTTGCACATTGAGTCCCAAGGTGAGTTCAAGGGTATCGGGGATAATGCTTGTGCTTTAGAGTGCCCTTCCTCCAACAGACGAAACCAGGATGCAAAGAGCCAGGACAGACGTGATATTTTCCTCACTTACCAATGGTTGCAGGGCAGTAGGTGTCAGTGGTGCTGCGGCTGTTGAGGGGGCCTCATCCCCAGCTGGTGGGCCTCCAGCTGCCATCCCAGCTGGGGGAACACCATCCTCTCGTTTCGTAACAGCTCCCTTCTTGGTTGACTGCATCTTGATCTGCTGTGGCTTGGAGTTCATTGGCGAGTTATTCGTGGTCTGGAGTAACTGCAAATTACAAAGGGAGAGGCCAAAATCAGCATTAAAATAGCTAGGCCAATATGACAAGGTTCAATGCTGGTTTTTAACAAAAAGCTTTGAGAGAATCGATACCAATAGCCATCGGGAGAAGAATGCAGCAGCAGCTGTTCAAAGAAATCTAGGCCCCTGAGCTGCCCTCAAGAACCCTTACAGGGTGGAAAGGGCCCCTCGGCTGAGGTGACACTCAGCCGTCCACAACATGACACAAAGGGACCAGCTACAAGCTGTCAAAAGAGACCAAGCCATAACCAGAGGCATCCGGCTCACCCCCCACCTTCGCATTCTCTCATTCACACCAGCTAAGACCCACCACACAACAAAGCACACTGGTCATCTGCAACCTATGTCAGGGCTGAATTTGTGATTGAAGAACAGCCTCTTCCCTCAATTTTCCAGAGCTATCCGGATTCTCCTGCTGGCTTCTTAGTGCCAAAAGTAGCTAATGGGCAAAAAAAAAAAGTCAGACTCTTCAGCCTTTACCTTAGTGATGGTACCCACAGCTTTGGTGCGGCCTTCACGGAAGACCAGACGCTGGTCTATATGCAAATATTCCGGAGTTTTGATGAAGCGAAAGTGCACTGTGGCTTTGTCCCCTGTCCGCAGGCAGTCCTTGTCCATGCTGAGAATCGTGGCCGTCTGACGGATGCTGCCACAATGCACTGTGAATGTAATGCACAAAGGCTTTCAACAGCCAGTGCCATTAGTGGAATAAGCTTCAGACAGATATCTAAGGCAGCTCTTGCTACCCTACAGCTAACAGTGCTGAGTTTGGAATGTAAAAAACTATGGTGTACCAAAGACTATACAGGTCACATAGCTGCCTTTGTTCAGTCCTCAAAAAGAAAACACATATAAGCTAGAACAGTTGCCTTCGAATGGAGACTTTCCTGAAGCATCCTCAACAGAATCCTACACACCAAGAAGCCAGGCTAGAGAGCAGGACCTAAAATGAGTCTCTCAGTCAGCATTTGAAGCTGAAGAATCTTTGCACCATGGAGATCCGGCTCAGGCAGGCTCCAAATACACTTGGAGTCACACATCTCCTTTTTACCTACAGCCTTCGCCACTCTCCTCTGTCAGCTCCCTCCCCTCTCTCTAATGTGTTGCTGGGAAAGGTCAAACCAGGAACTATGGCTTATATACAGGCAGACAGAGCCATCAGGAGAAAAATGATCTCAAACTAGAGCTGATATAAACTGTTACCACTGGGAAACAAAGATGAGACAACACTGAGACACATACCCATGGCCTGGTATCGTGGGCTGATGGTGGTGGGGTGATGGAGCACTAGAATCTCTGCTTCAAACTCCCACGATGCTTGTGGATTCAGGCGGGGTGACACCATTACCATGCCTTTCCGGATGGAAGAACGCTTGATCTGAAAAGCAGAGACACAAAAAACCTTAGCCTGATTCTCCAGGGAAGAAATTTGCTTCTCTGGCTGACTACATCCAGAAAGATCCTAAGGGATTTCACAGATATTAACTTGTGCTCACCAAAAGGCAAAGCCAGAGCTGTTTAGCAGTATGTAACGATGTTACACAAAGGTTGCAAAGATCACGTTCAGCTGAAGTTTCTAAGGAAGTTTTAGTTAGAGTGCTGGGAATGCTGGACACTGACACAGAAGTTTTAACTCACTGATCCTTTAAAAATAAAACATACATCCTGGTTGCACATTACCCAAGCAGGTGATCTCTCCAAAAGCATGATGTCTGTTAACACAAAATGATAAGACTGAACACATGAAGTTTGATATAGCTTAAACTATATCCCCTTAAAATCAGTGCAGCTTCTATTGACAGAAACCTTTCACTAGAGGAATCGCATCAAATTTTGCTAATTTTGAAAACCCAAATCATGCAGCTGGTCCTACAAGTTGAGAGGAATAAATACCCTGCCTAGGCCACTAATGCAGCTGCAGCACAAGAGGAGACTTTTCTCTCAATGTCTCTGCTTTGTTACACATCTCCAACACTATTCCTCATTACCTTGGGTCCCACTGCCACTACCTGGCAGCTGTGAGGTGGAGCAACCGGGACACAGGACCCACAGAGGTTCAATGGGATTTTAATGTGCTGTGAAATGAGGCAGCTGAGGTTTGCAGAAGCAGTCTGATTGCAGCTGAACTCCAAGAGCACTCTAAAATTAGGAGGGTGGTTCCTGTTCTGGGAGTCTAAAGCAGATCATCTCACCTTTTTCAAAGCAAAGGAGGCAGTCTGGCCTCCCCGCACTTCTTTGACAGGCATTCTCTTGCGATGGATGGACTTGACAGCAATAGGTAGGAAGTTGCCAAGGGGATCTGGCCCCAGCAGCAGGGTGTCATTTAGCTTGATTAGGCCTCTCAGTGTTGTCCCAGACACAACTGTTCCTACACCCTAAGCCAAAAAAGAAAAAACAGTAATTGGGATTATTCGACCATGCTAGCAGAAGAGCTCTAAACTCCCCTCTCTAAGGAAGATGCCTTCTTCAAACTGGCGAGAGTGAGCAGAAAATTCTTCCAAATACCAGGCTCCTTACCGGGACAGAGTAAGTATCATCTATCTGGAATTCTGCTGGCTCTTCTTCCCTGTAACTGGTCCGTGGAGACAAGAGATTAAGAAACATCTTCAGCAAATCTAGGTTCTCCCCAGTGACATTTGAAATCTGGAAAATTGGGCACATCCTGTAAAGGAAAATTGATGAAAATGGAGTTAGTTCACCTCCCCACCTGGAATTCCACGTGTAGGGAGACATCCAAAATCTTGGGACTGAATTCAATACACAGTGCTAGGAAGGGAGAGCCTGGCAAGCAGTCAGATGCACAACACCCCATGTTTGAAAAACTGCAACATTGCCTCTGCCTTCTAATGACATTCAGGAATAGGTGTAAGGTTCCAGGACTGAAGGAAGCCGAATACCCTGCCATCTTCTGCAGGCTGCCCAGAAGCAGCCTCTGATTTCTGTCTCAGAGAGGGGAACACAAGCAGGTCAATCTCGGAATCAACACATTCTTATGGAATTAACACACCACATAGCAGATGCAACCTTCACACATCTAGACAATGGGACTCTCTCTCTGAATCTTCTCACCCCGTCTCCAAATAGGATCGAAAGAGAAATGACTCTCCTCTACTCCCGTTACCTCTCTGAGCTGAAGTTGGAGGCTGTTACAATGACATCATCCTTGCTCTGAACCAGCACGGGAATCTTCCTGCACCCTGGGGACTTCAGCAGTCGCTGTAACAGCTTCAGGGTTTCTTAAAGGGTGAAATGAATATTGTTAGGGCAGCATCTCCTGTCTTTACAAATCGCTTTTGTGGGGTCTGTCCCCGAAGGGAGACTGGTGCTCTTGCCACAAATAGACAGGAGAAGATGGCTAAAGGTGCGTGAGTGAGACTGAGTTTGCTGCAGCCCAGGTGGGACTTAGGAGCCATTCCATCTTCCATTTCATGCCAGCTAGCCTGCTGCCAAGCAACACCATACGTGAACAGACATACATGTTTGCATCTGCAAGTGCAATGCTGTGAAGTAGATATTTTATAGCTGTCTATTAAGTAGCTTTAAGCAGTTACAAGGTATTGCCTCTTCCTATAGAGGATTTTTCATATTGAATTCAATGAAAACCAGCAGCACTCAGGAATTGAAATATTTGAGAATATGTGAATTAGAAATCGACTTTGACCAAACAAACCTCAACACACTTTCCCTGGCAATCAACCTGCCCTAGAAGGTTAGAGAAGCATGAAAGAGGTAAAGATTACCATCACAGACTGGGACAGTGTAGGTGGACCAGATCCAGAAATAAATATTTTGGGACAAATCTCATGGATTCCAACTTTGATCTTTTGCCTCTTTTTAATTTATTTTCTAAGCCTCCTATCTATCAGCCAGCAGGGGCATTAGCTGATGCACTAGCATCAGCCTCCTGCAAAGTGCTTACGATAAATGAAGGAAAAAAAAAAAAAGGCTAGTAAGGGCTTAAAAGAGCAAATCATTTATATTCTACAATTGTCATCCAATTAGATGTTTTTTGTGAATAAATAATTGCCTATGGGAAAGTAATGTTTTGGATACAGAAACACAAACATCTAATCATGCCATCTGCTCTTCACAGATACAAATTTGAGCCAAATCTTGTGTCTATTTAATTTAAACAGAACATGACACAGGAGTGGCTTCTCCCAAGAGCAGCTCTTCTCTCCTCACCCCAAGCCAAACGTTCTCCTTCCTTCCTAGTTATTATCTTATGGTCGGGCCTTACATTTATTTGCCAAACATCTGTTATAGAGACATTTAGATTATCTTCTGATCACATGCATCTGTTTACCTGAAACATATTTAGGATTTTTACAATAATGAACTAACCACAGACAGTACCGGGAACATTCACTTTCCTAATTCTTAGGACTGATTATCAAAAAAACCATTGCTCCAGTTAACCACAGCATGTTCCTGAAGGTGTGAGAAATGCATCAAGAGAATTTTAAAGGTGAGAGCTGGTCACAGGTTAAAGGGACACTGCTGGGGTTAGAGGTGCTGCTTTAACTGCTGCTGAGCACAAAGTCGCTAGCCCCTACTGCTCACTGCCATCCCCGCTTGTGTCTAGTCCAGTCCTGCTACCATAGCCCACATATGCAGCTGCTTTGAACCATGATTTATTAAATGTTGGTTGGTTGTTCAGACAGAGGAAGGAGCTGCTGTAGTTATGCCAGCATATCTAAGAAGTGCCCAGGTGAGCAGGAGGTAACAAGCAGCTGCCCCTTCACCTAACGGCCGCCGGAGAACAAGGTTTGATCACAGCTTCAGATCACACTCAAACTTTGGGCAAGGAGGAAAGCAGCTTTCAAGAGAACTTCCAGACTTTCCCTCCAGGTTTAAATACCCAGAGAGAAAGCAAAGCCACAACCCCAACTGTACACTTCTCCCCTTAGAGCTCAATTAAGCAAAATCCTGTAGCAAACACTTTCGGGTTGTCCAGCTGAGTCCCCCAACTTGGGTAATTTTGAAATGGTGACTATGAGTGAAGTGCCTGCAAAATGGGCAAGGGAAAAGGATAGATTTCTGTAAGGTGTTTAAGATGCAGTCAAAACCAGATAAAGCAGCTTTCCTCCAGCAGTAATTCCTCAACCCAAGCAGAGGACAACAGAGGTAAGAAACAGCCCTGGAGAGAGTTTGTAGGACTCACCTTGCAGGATGTTGGCAGGGCACATGTCAATCTTGGTCACCACAACAAAGACGGGAACATTAAGTGCAAGCGCCAGGCCCAAGTGCTCCTTGGTCATTCCAACAATCCCAGCATTACTGCCAACCTACACCAGGGATACAAGATACGGTGATGTAAATATTCCTCCTGCAGTAAGCTGAGTTACAGAGAAGGTCTTGTGTCAGACGTGCAGTAGGCTGTGACTAGGTTGAGGACACGTCATTGGGACTGTATGAGCATACCCAGCTCATTTCAAATGCTGTTGGACACTGGCTAAGGAATCATTCCTCCTCAATTTTAGCAAGGTGTTTTGGAGTTTAGAAATCTTTCAGTTCTCAAGAAGCATACATCTTGGGCCTGTCTGAAACTGACAGTCCTGAGGCACTTGCCTCAGAGCCCTGGCTAGATATCCACAGTGGCTGCTGCTCTCCACCTCTGGGAGATGCTGCCTCCCTCCACAACCCCCCAGGGACTTTGCAATAGAAAAAAAGTTGAGGCTGTTAAAGCTGTGAACAGCCTCGCTCCTGCTGGTACCGTACATCTTTCTTGCTACCTACCATAAGCATGCAGAAGTCAGGTAAATGGCCGGTCATGCCAAAGACGGTGGTTTTCAGGTACTTTTCATGACCAGCCAGGTCAATGAAAGTAATGACCTTGGTGGATTTCTCACAGATCTTTGTCCATTCCAAGCTGCCACCGTGGCTGTCAGGCTTGTTCACCACGTTGCCCTCACTGTCGAAGCCCAGAATGTCATTGCCCACGCTGCTGGTGCGGCCTGACTCAATCTCATGCTTATGGCGGAAGAGCTTTTGCCGAGCAAAGCCTCGGCCATTGTCTAGCTCGCCATGTGTCAAGACACCTAGCAACGTGCTCTTTCCTGCATCCACATTGCCAACCACTGCTACCCTGGAGGGGAAAGAAAAAGGAACCTGGTAAAATCTGATACCTGAAGAAACAAACAAGCAATCAAAAAAAAACCCAAACACCACTGCTCCTGCAAATAACTAGCTTTTTCTCCCTAACCTTCAAACAGAGATTAAAAACTGTTAGACCTTCATGAGCAGAGATTCTTTCACAGTTATTAGTTAACAGCAGAGATCCCAGACTCTGGGGACTGGGATGTAGAAGACTGGAAACATGTCACTGGTGTCCAGAACACAGTCAGCTGAACCCAACATTGCTTGATGCCATACAGAACATCTCTCTTCCAACCCCTAGTCTCTGCAATCCAACATATACACTGCAGCAATTCAAAATAAAGACTAAATCCCAACTTGGTCTAGAATACCTCTGCCTTTCTCATATTCTTCATGTTGCAATAGCACCAGGTGCTAGGGAGAGCACACAAGTTTAAACTGCTGTTCCCAGAAAAGGAAAAGCTCAAACAACAATGAAACGTTTTAGGGGAAAACCCTCTCCTACAGCAATCTCCTTCCTTGTCTCTGATAAAGGTGGCTATTATGGCTATTGGCAAATGTTGGAGATCCATTCCATCCAGGTCTGGGCAGACTCTCAAATCATGTTACACAAGCTATTATATGTCCATTAAAAGGTGACTTGGATCATCATGGTCTTGGAATAGAATTGAACCCTTACTCAAAATTATTGTATTCCAGCAGTGTGCGTATATGCACATGCATACAGACACGTGCACATGTGACTCCCCACTGGGATTCCAGCCCACAAAAGATCCCCAAACTGCGAAGCTGTCACCCAGACAGCAACAGCTCTCAGCTAAACACAGGCAAATTTCCACAAACAATTTATTCACAAAAGAGATGGCAACAACAACAAAAAGGTGATTTCATTAGCAAGGAGTGGTCAAGCTCAATTCCCTTTGTTGGGTAGCTACAACACCCAGACTCGAATCAGCGTTGCTGGCTCAGCACCATGGACTGCTCACACGGTAAAAATGCAGCTGGGCTGCTGACTAACCCTGTCTCCACCCGGCTCCTCACCTGACCTCCAGGAAGTCGTTGTCACCCACACGTTTCCGAACGAGGTAGTCGCGCACCTTGCCCCCTGCCTCCTGGTGCTCCCGCAGGAGGATCACGTCTGCCTCGATCTGCTCTGCCATGCTCTTCAACGTGGCATAGGATGCTTCCATGTCTGCCTCACTCAGACCGTATTCAGTCCCATCTAGTATGATGTTGAGGAGACAAAGGACAGTCGGTGAGCACCACCTTGCAACAGCCAGCAGCAACGTCATTCTGCCTGGGACTTTCACACAGGTCAGGATTTTTACGTGGACTGGAGATGTCAGACATGTAAACAGAATAAGCACCCTTTCCCCAAAATAAAAAAGGATGGTCTTCATTCTAAGACTTAAAAGATACTAGAAAAGCACCACCCTTCATCTAGAGGAGTTTTCTTCACAATTTCTACAAGCAAATACTTAGGGATTGGCAAGAAAGACACATTTCTGTCTAATTCCCTTTACTTCACATGCTGAAGGTACTTTGCATGCAATTTCCTTCAGTCAGATAAAACATCTCCTCTCGCATTGCAATAAAGGGAAAAGCATCAACAAAAGGAAAGCTCTGACTGAAATATCACCACAATTAACCAGCGAATGTGGGACCAATTTAAACAATCAGCTTATTTTATAAAACCACATCCCAAGTGCACATTTTCTGCAAGTCTGGCCTGCACAGCAATTTCTTTAGCCCCCATGTACTCCAGTTAAAACAATGTTTTTGGCATGTCTCACTGCCTTCGTCCTGGCACTTGAAAGAAATGCTGACAGCACATGAGGCCAGAAAAAAACAAGGAGGCACTGCTGCCTCCGAACAGCCCACCCAAGCAAAGAGCTGACAGCCAGAGCAAGCCAGTGGCAACTATCTAGACAGTTTAAAGGCCACCACAGCTCTCAGCTTTTCTCCTAACCCAGGTGCCGACAAGCTGCACAGATTTCAGGCCAGAATCTCCTCTGTGGGTTAAAAACAAACAAACAAACAAACAAACAAACAAAAAAAACCAAACAAAAAAACAAACAAAGGTGGAGAGCCACATAGCACCTGGATGACCAAAGCTATTGCTGTGTGCGCATTCATATGCATGGCTGACTCATCAGCTGGTAAGCAGTAACTGCAGTTTGCAAGAACTAATCAGCATTTTAACTACTGCACAGCTCTACAAGTAGAGTTGCTGGGTGATTTCCAACCTAGCTCATAAGCTGGCTGAGAAGCTGTTGAGATCGTGGGGAAAACAAAAAGCACCACGGCTGGGGTCTTGGGTCATAGAAGGGGAATGAGAAGTAGGGGACAGGAGAGGGCAAGAGCCAAGGGAGAAAGGGAAGGGTCACTACTGAGGAAGCAGTGAGCCACCTGGCAGTCTTCACTCACTCTCAGTCATCTGAGTTGGGTATCCATGATGATCAAAATCATAGACACACAAAGTGAATTAAGAGGGACGGTGGCAGGGATATCAAGATCTATTTTCAGTTGGCTATTGTTTCCAATTTACAGAAAAGATCCCCATCTTCCTCGACTATGCAGTAATCCAAACTGAAGTCAGAAGTTTTAGCTCACATTTTAAGAAACAAATGCCTACTTCCAAGTACCTCATTGCAACAACCACCAGTTAACACCTTCACAAGGTATCCTAGAAGAGAAAGCAGTTACTGGGCTGACTAGCTAGATCTCCCCTGCAGATGTGGTTATCCCAAACACCAAGGATTCAGACTACACATGGGAAGCTCACTTGGACACAAGAGCATTATCCCTGTGATACTGGCTGCATGACAACTGGTCATCTAATCCTGGCTTCTCTTCTATTTGGCTGCTTCGCAAGATACCAAGAAAACCCCAAAAGCACACAGTTCTGAGGTAACACAACTCTCTCCCTCCATTATCTCAGCCAACCTTGGCACTAACGACATGGGGTTTGTATTCTTCCTCAAACGCAGTAGCTAGTAGAATGTCTGATCATAACAATTGGATATCCAGCAGATATCTAATATATTTGAAACACGCCTTCAGCCTTATGATAGCCATAGACAATTTTTTTGTATTCAGAAAAGAAATTTCAATTCCAAAGCAAGGCCATGTTCAATATTATTTTACCAGCATCAGATGCAAATGTTCAAATTGTGAAAAAGAACAAAAAGGTAACCCATGCTAACTGCTAAAATCTGCAAAGGCAAATGACTGCAGTCACACCCGAGCTAATGTGACAATAAAGGCCTCATGCTGAGAAAAGGAAAAGCTTTCTCTCCATAGTACAGCCGCACACTAACAAAGAAAGCAGCATATTTTGCCTATCTGAAGTATCTCAAATACATTCCTGTGGGGTAAAAATATTGTTATTTACAATGGAGAAGTGAACAAAACCAGACAGAACAAGACCTCCATCAGACATTGAGGACGTCTGTACTAAAACTGTTATTATAATTTCAGATCCTTCGTCCTTTCTTTGTGTGCCCAGACAACTTATGCCTTATTTCCAAAAAAGAACTTGTATGATTTTATACAAAAAATATGTTTAGCTCCACTACATAAGACAGTTGCTGGCAGGAATAAAATAAAAGAATCTGTCCCACATATTCTGCTATACTTTATGGAGGTTTCCAAGTTATTCTGGAGAAGCAAATACTACCTTCAGCAGCAGTCCAGTTAGATGAACTAGGTTTTTCTTATAATTTTAATGTTTTTTGTTGTTTTCCTGAGGAAGCTGTACTCACCTGATCCTTGACCAATGACATAGATGGTCTCCCCACATCCCTCATCAATTCTCTCTGACATCTGCCTGAGCAAACTGTCATACTGCTCTGAAGTTGGACTCACCATCACCAGCTGGAAAAAAGATTAAATATCCATTTGCAGATGTCAAACAAACAATTTCAAAGCCAGCTTCAGTTATAAGGACAATCAATCAGTGTGCTTTATTGAAAAAGAAGGGCTCTTTTTCAAGGACTGCTTTCTGGTGGCTTGGGTTTTTTTGTTTGTTTGTTTGTGTTTTTTTTTTTAAAAAAAAAAAAACCAGCTTCACTGACAGCTGTTTCCTTGTGACACTGCACAAGGTTATTTGTCTGAGCTCAGAGTTCATTTATGTTGGAAGATATACTTCAAAGCAAATAAGAATACCAAGCATCTCATTTTGAAGTAACCAATGTTTAAAAGCCACATTTAAGTGAACATCTCACTTCTACTTCTGTGTAATACATGTTTCCATGCAAGGAAAACAGAAAGGGGAGGAGATATTTTCTCCAAAGAAATTCCATAGCTGGGTACTCCAGAGTCTCCACTGTACAGAGTGCTGCTGCTCCCCCAAAGCATGACAGGACAGCCAGAGGAAGCCAGCCAGACCTCACTGCAGAGCACACCTAGGCACCAAAACCTAGAGCACCTCGTAAGTCTTTCACATACTTGATCTCTCCTTTTGTTTTCTGAGGGCACAGAGGCGAAGGAAAGAACATGAATAATCATTCTTTTCAAACTAAACCTAACAAAAGTACCTAACAAAATGTTAGGTACTTTACGCTACAGTGCTGAGAGGCAGACATACAAAGCAGTTTGTACGAGCATAGTTGGATCTTTCACCAGTGGAGAGCTGCAGTTTTGCAAGCCAGCAGCTGTGTTACCAACAAGCTTTGACTGCAGGTATTGCAACAACCACAACTTCCTTTGCCCTTCCCTGCAGAGGCATCAAGAGAAGGAAAAAGTGGACAGAAACAAAGTGGAAAATGAGGACAAGACAGTGCTTCAGGAAGGATTTTTCTTAGAACATAATGGTGTAGCACCATTTCTGGCAAAAACCTGTGTCGCTCATACAGTACAGCTGAGGACACTCGCACAGAGTGGCCACAACGGCAGTGTGGCAGTGGCAGACCGAGGAGACCTTCATCACCCATTCAGGACCAGCTGGCTACCTGCTCTCTGGCTGCCTCCATGGTTACAAATCTGTCGGTGGCCGAGCATCCTGGTACAGTGGCTCAATAACTGTTGCGATTGAGATACGCATTACTGTTAAAAAGGCACTTTTAGTAAGAGTTGTAAAGGCTATCGCCTACACCTGTGCCACGCTACAACACTCAATGAAATCCATGCTTCCACTAGCTGTCCTTACATACACATTCCAAAATCATGCCCAGAAAGATGTACTTCTCTTCACTATGCACTAAGACCAGTCTGAAATCTGTGCTAGATTTGCCCAAAACATTTACAGCAGTTCACAATGATTATATCTTCAAGCTTGCCCAACATTCTCTATTAACACAGCCTGACTTGCTAGCACAGCTAACACAATGTGTATTCAAGGAAGAACTACCTTCACCACTTGCTACTGATGAAGACCTTTATTAGAAATCTGGAGTGTAAGGGAACCCAAAACCCCACAAATAACGCTTAAGCAGCTTTCAAAACTATAGCGATGCATGCATCTGGAAAACTGAAGCACAGACAGCAAGTGCAGGTTAGAAGGTTGAAGGCAGCCAAAGCAACACTTCCCTCAAATGTTAAGGGTCACACAGAGCATGTATGTGTCTGCAAGGGCCAGACAGCTATGAGAGAGACAATCACCTTCATGTGCCTACTTTAGATGTGTGCCCTACCTAAGGCTTTGAACTACGTGGCATAGTCTGCAAAGGGTAGCAAAGCACTCTGATCTGGAAGGCCACATAGTCTTTCTATTTCATGCTACAAAGGATTAAGTTTTGCGTTTATTAGTTGTTCTTTTGGTTTTGTTTTCTTCTTAAAGGAGACCACTGGATGTAAATGTATTGAGAGGAAAATCAGCAACCGTTCAGAGGCTTGATCAGGACAGGAATGGAAGGCTGTGTGTTGATGTGTAGGGCTTGTTTTGCCCAGTGAGCACTTTCACGAATTCCTGGAAGCACAGCAGACAGGCTCACTGTTTAGGCTAGTGCACCAGCACAGGTCAGGGACTCGGGAAGATCTCTTCAACACACTGTTATACTCATAAAGATCAATAAAATAACAGGGGCCACCAGTGAACAGGCACACTAACTTCAGTTTCTTCAAGTCTCATCACCAGCTTCATTTTTCTACGAGTTCAAATGCTTCAGCAGTGTGAGTGGGCAGGGTGTTGTCTAAAGTACCAGGGGACACTTCAGGTCAGCAGCTCATTATAGCCTTTCTTCATGGTGCCAAGCAGGAGGGCTAGGGGCTCAAACAGCACGGTATCCACACACATCAGGTCAAAACACTGTTCCTCCGTCCTGCTGCTTTCACTGCCGTGCAAAGGTGCTGCTGAACAATGTTCCAGTGGTAGATTGCCTCCAAAGCCTACCCTGGGGCTGATGAAGCTTACAGCTGATATGATATCGTGGGACATCAAGAGAAGGATGTGTAGAACAAATAGCAGCTTTCATGGATCACACCTTCCAATGCCATTCAGTATTTCTAACAGCTGCTTCTGCAGCCCGCAGCCCCCAGCCAGTTCTGCAGTTTCCCAGGTCACTGCAAGACTTTACTTGCTGTTTTGAAGATCTCTTTAGCTAGCTTCCTGGACAGAGGGAGCCTGTTCTTTGCCATCTCCTTGGTCAGAGAAAGGCCTTCCAACTTGGCCTCTCTGCTTTTTTTGCTTTTCACCTTTGAGCAATCCCCTCTGTGCTTGCACTATGTATTCGTGTTTTTCAGAGGTTTTCACAATGTCAAAAATTTTCACTTTTATTCTTTCCACTTTGCCAGGCATTGAGCAGTTAACAGTAGGAGCCATGTGGGTCTAGCAACCTCAGATTTCCTATAAGGCAAAAAAGTAACAAGCTGTTATTGTTTTATTCTCATGACAGCAGAAGGAAATATATCTCACAAGTTTGAGATGCCATCTCTAAAGTCCCTTCCCAATCTCTGGGGAGAGGTGGCTTTTCCCACCTTTCCTCTGACTAGTTTTGGGATTAACATACACCAGAGGTGGGTAATAGCTACAGCTGTCTCAGCTTACTCCAGGGGGACAAGTTGGAATGTGCCATTCTGCACTGCCCAACAGCAAGCAACAGGCCATAGTATTAATTAACAGCAATTTCAAGGCACCAGTGAGATTGAGCTAAGGTTATATCAGCACTACTACAGGCTCCTTACAAAAGGAGCATCCCATATCCATGAGGGGGACAAACTATAAAGATTAAGGGTAAACCAAATACTATGTGGTACATAGTGCTGCTCTTTATTGGAATAACACAGCCTGACATTTTGCATGGCTAGAAGGCCACCACCAGCCATTGGGAAGTCAGTGGAAAGGCACCTTCTGTAATGTCATCTTTTGCTTTCTACTTCCTGTGGACATACGTAGTTCAAGTGTTATTAATGTTCTGTTGTGAACGTAGATCTAATGTAAGTATCAGCTTCACTAATAGCCTTGTGTGATATGGTTTTGACCTGAAAGATGATTACTACTGCAGCGTGTTAGTACTGAAGGGAAAACAAACACCCATTAAGATTGACACAATAATGAATTTGTGCTGATGAATGGAACTGTTTGCCTGACCAGCTGACAAGGTGCACTTGGTAACTGAATCCCAAAGTGTTCCTCTGTAAAAAGAGCACACTTTACAATGAACGCACTGGGGGAGGACTGGGAGAAAAGTATGTAACACAGCGAGGGGGTGGGTCAGACCAGGACAGAAGTAAAACTAGCAAACAAATTGACTGCAGTGGGAATCACCATTTTAAGCAGGAATTGGAGGGCAGCAATTCAATTGGGAAGACAGAAAAGATGGGGGCATCGGGGGTGGGGGCAAGTTAGTTACTGCATTCTCACCATATGGGATTGCTGTTTTGAGCACATAGCGGGAGACTAACTTGGAGAGATGAGGCAGAGCTCACAGTCCTAGCTCTCATCCAAGATGGGGATGAACGAAAAGTCTAGGCAAAAGATAGCAGGTGTACACTGCTGTACAGAAAAGTAACTTGTAATAAAGGTCCAAAAAATGCTTACCTTTCGCCTCCATAGTGCCTGCAGATTTCTAGGAATGGAAGATCGGCTGACAACACAAATGGAGGTTGTGGAAGAAAAGCATTCCTCTCTCTTTGGTCAGGTTCCTGGCTGTCAAGAATCAGTGACACAGCCCTCGGCGTCCTCCTGGGCCCTCTTCCACATCAGCCACGTCCAAGACAAAGCACAGATCAATATTGGCAACCTGTATCGAAATCTTGTCCAGCTCATTAAGGCACGAACAGGTGGCTCAATAGATATTGCAGGTTTGATTTCTGTTCTTTACTATCTTAGAAGACATCTTCATAACATTCGTTTTAATACAGTGCCACATTGTAAAATATCTGGTCATGCACTCAAAAACAAATGTTTCCACATCCACACACCACAATTCCTCTCTCTCCATTTCTCCACAGAGGGCAAGAAAATCCAGGACTTTGGAACAACTCCAACTGGAAGCATGAAGAGGAGGGATGGCAGAAAAACAGGGGGAAACACCAGCTATGCTGACTTCTGGATCACATAATTACAAGTGGACCAAACCAAGTTTTCAGGAAACTTTAGAGTGTGAAATGGCATCACAATACATCAAACCCTTGGCAGCAAAAGGCATACATTTAAAGAGATCAGCCAACTGGGAAAAAATAGAAGATGGTGTGGAACGGCAGCTAATGTAGTCAGTGGGAGGCTCTGGCATGCACGTATTACTACAATGGACCTTCCTGCAAGATGGAAGTGAGAACGGATTCCGACAGAAATAAGACCACCACGCAGTCTTGTCACTTGGATCCCAGAAACAAACCTTTTTGTGTTGACTAAACCCGGTTTGCAAGAGCAAGGCACCCTTGTCGCTGAGCCCTTGCGCTCAAAAGTTACAAGCTCCGACCTGCTTTTAAGATTGTGAAGAAAGCCCCACGAACTAGTACGACTGGCAGCAGAGATAACTACAGAGAACCAGCGCAGAGGAAACACGTTAGCGAGACATTAAAGCAGCTGTCAGCTCCAAACCCTGCACTTGCTGAGAAGATGCAACACCCGCTGCAGGCGCTTCCCCGGGGAGCCGAGGAGGGGAAGGCGCAGGGCAGACAAGCCCCGGCCAGGGCACAGCTCGCTCTCAGCTCTTCGTAGCTCAACTTTACTGCGCTTCTCCCGGCCGCCTCCTCACGGCACGGCGGGCTCTGCCGCCCGGCCCTTCGCGCCCGGCCGGGTGGTGTTGGGGCGAGGGGGAACCCCCCGGGACCCAACTCCAGCCCGCGGGGAAGCCCCGGGGTGACACCCCCACCAGGGCGGAGGCAGACGGGCCCCCCAGACCCTCACTTTCCTGAGGTGAGGGGAGCGGCGAGGAGGCGGGCTGGTCCCGGCGGTTGGGCTAGCCCCGGCTGACGGGCCGCCGCGCTCCACCCCGGCCGGGGAGCGGCCCCACGGGCAAGGCGGCCGCCGGCGAGAGGGCAGCGCGGGGCCCAGCGGGGTGATGGCGCTCGCCACCGCACGCCCCCCCACCGCCGGGCCTACCTTACTGGTGAGGTCAATCTCGGGCTCGCCGTTGAGCGCCTCGC
>VYZW01024709.1:2383-34821 GCA_013401315.1 Balaeniceps rex | reverse complement strand
AGGTCCCTTCCAACCCAAAGCATTCTACGATTCTATAATGGTAGAGTCCAGTTTTCTAGAATAGTGTCATTGGTGGACACTGTTATCAAATTCAGTAGGAATCTCAAAATAGTTGTTATTAGCCATGACACGACCAAGTTTATATGAAGGTTTGGTTATTAAATAAGTATTTAAAGTACTTTAAATGATACCTTTGACTCTAAACGTGCTATGACAGATGAAGTTACATCTTTAACATTTTGTTTCAAAATTCTTCCATATTTTCCGGAATAGTCAAATGTATTTTCCTTATTACTTCATTAAGGCCAGCAATATTACTGTTTTAATCCATTTCTTGGGTATAGTAATAAGACTGTAATGTGCAGCAGTCACTGACAAGACATTAATTCATTGTAATACTGTTATCAACAAACTTCTAATAACTTTAAATACATCTTTGTCATATTAAATGTTCATGTATAGGTACAATAGGAAAGCTTGTTTTCAAATTCAAGGAAATTGCCAAAGAATGATATTTGTCCCTAATGAAATATTGAGGACTTTTGTATTAAATATTTAATTGGCCAGCTGTACTGCAGTTGAGTAGTGGAGAAATGATAAAACACTGCATTTGCACTTAAAGACCATTTCTGGGGCAGTTAAGTGACCTGTTGCTAAATGAATTGGAAGGAAGGAAGTGGCTTAAATAAAAACCCTTTGGTGTGTCCCACCACTGCTGGTCCTGAGAAGCGGCCCTTGTCAATCATGTGGCTACACCAGGGCTCTTCAGAACCATTTTATGTATAAGTGCACTGAGGACCTGTTTCTGACTCTTGGCTCTCTGAAGAAGGAGTCCAGGATGTTTGGGAAGGCCGTAAGGCACACGGAGGAAACCAGGAAAGGTGCTATTTGAACTCTGTCTGTTACGTGAGAAGTCTGTATCAAAATTGGCATTAAAACAATGCAAATTGAAATGGTTCAGGTTAATACAATTTTTGTCAATTTTACCGACTTCTTTGAAGCAGGTAGTTACTAAGAAAAAGCAAAGATGCTCTTTTGCAATGCGTGAAATAGTCCCTGTACTTTGAGGAGAAAATGTGAAGACAAAAGGGAAGTAGCACGCGACACGTAACGCTCGCGTTCACAGGATTGTTGGTTGGGAAAGAGCTTAGATCTGGCCTTTCTAGTTGTCCGTTTTGAACACTAAACATTATTCAGTTTAGAAACAGGTAGCTGAAATAGAAAGGATGTGAAGGCAGAGCTTTAGACGTGGAAAAATTGGAGCACCCTGTGAATTCGCCATGGGTCCATAAGGCCTCAGAAAAAGAAAAATATACATGTAGTATGAGGCAGTGTTGCCTTGTCAGTTGGTCCAACACCAGGGTGTTTGGGGTTGCATTCTCAAGCTTAAACTCTGTGTCTCAGTAATAGACACCTGTCCCTAAGATGGTGACAAGAATTTTATTACAAACCCCAGTAGTTATTTCTAAGATGCTTTGAGGAACGTGTGTGTTGGGAACTCTGTGTGCAATGTGTTACTCCAGTCATCACTGAGAGGTGACGTGATGGCTCTGCTCCATTCAGTTGTGTTCTATTTTCCACCCTCTATCTCCCACCTCTCTGTAAATAAATGACAAGGAGAGGGGAAGATCAGCCTCAGATCTCAAGATGAATGATAATTTGGTATCAGATGACCTGGGCACATATTTGTCCAAAATTATTTTAGCCTGGAAATTGAGAGAGGGTTTAAACCACAAATGAGAGAAGTCCTGGAACAGCATCTCAGTCTGAGGGATTATGTATCTGGAGTCTCTGTCTCCACTGTTATATCTAAGGGAGTTTCACTGTCTGGTTTATAACTTGGGTCTGTGGATTTTTATGGGTTTTTCTTTTGTTGTCAACAGTGTATTAAAGCTAAGTCACACTAAACATGTGCTGGTGTCCATGTGCTTGGGTTAATCAGATTATGGGGTTTAAGGAATGGAAAACATCTTCATCCTGATCAAAGAAGGTTGAGATTTTTGGCTTTCTTCTGTAGCACATGGGATCGTGCATGTTCCCAGATCATCTGGGTGTTTGACCTAACAGATGCTGATGCCCATGATCTGTTCTTCTGTATTTCTGTTCCACACTATGGTCCTGACTACTGTCTTTTACTCCAGACTTGGTTTGTTACTGCATGTTTGAAGTTGATTGTAGTATATGAGGAGACGTACAGAGTAGATGTTGTATGGACTTGTAGATTAAACTTCTACCACGCTCTTCTGTGGCTGTGGGGGGCTGAGCTCAGTGATGCGGGTAGTTCTTCCTTTGTTATGTTCCTCAAATATATTAGCTATGTTTTTTCCAAGTGGAACTGTTATTTATTACTGTTGTAATACATTTTGTGATTGAATTAATGAAATGTAAAAAGAATTCCTGATTACATTGGGATGTCATAAAGCTGCACTATTTAGAAGGTGTGAATTAGTGCAAAAAGTCGCAAGGCTTACTAAAAATGGACACTATGCTGTGCAGGTGTGCTAGCATACTATAAATTCAGCCAGTGCACCACATCCTGACATTTAATAGTTTTATTATTCCGTTTGTTGGTCATTTCTGAGCAAAGAGTGTCAATGAGAACCACATAAAATGCTGTTTCTTAAAGACCAGTGAGTTTGAGTGCCCTTCACGTACTGGATTTGCGCATTCTTTTTTTTTTTTTTTTCACCAGGCATCAGGTATTTCCTTTGTCTGACTATTATTAGTGTATGTTCATGTCATAGTTGTTTTTANTACGCGTTTTTTTTTTTTTTTTTTTTCACCAGGCATCAGGTATTTCCTTTGTCTGACTATTATTAGTGTATGTTCATGTCATAGTTGTTTTTATATTTAGAAGTATCTAATTTATGGGGCATGTAATGAACAAGGCTGTATGGGGTGCGTAGCGCAGACCCAAGAGTAGTCCGTGAAGACTGTCATATGCAGGATAGAAAGGGAAATGCTTCAGTTAAGACATTGAATTGAAACTTGTTATGCTCAGTCTTGATATGGAAAACTGAAGTCCTCCAAGTGGGAAAGGTTACCCAAGATTTATATTTATTTTCGTAATACTGTGCTGAGAGGTCTGTCACTTTGTGAAGATAATTTGTATTGCAGAGTTGCAGTTCTTCCTCTGAATTTACAACAGATGGCCCGTGTATCCTTCCTACAGTTTTCTGAATTGCATATATACATCCATAGGGACAGATTCCATCATTTGAATCTCTAAAACTTTCTCCAACATCCTTATGCAAAATATTTTTTTATCAGAAAACTCCAAGTGCAACAGAGATGGCTTAATGAAATATTCTGGTCTTGACTGGAGTTCTTCAATAATTTTTTCATGTTCACAGTGGATTTTCTGGTAATTCACCAGAGAGTCCATAGCTGGTAGGATGGGGGTGGAGATTTACTTAGGATGAGGGATGCCTGCGTTCAGATCAACTCTTCTTGGCTTCATTCAGATCTGGGACCTGGATTAATATTCTGGCATTCAGTTGAGTATTTTGAGTACGGAGCTGCGGTGAGGTGCGTCTCTCTCATGTTTTTGATGTAAAATATATGTGAGAAGGATAACCTTCATAATCAGGCAGAACGTTAAAAAGTTGCAGGATGAAATAAACCAGCTCAGTTTTAATGACAGTCACGGATGAACCCTGCAACTCACAAGTGCGTAAGACAAGACTACTCATAACTGGGAAGGCTGCTTTAATTTGGCTTGAAATGTGGTCTGTCAGGAAGCCTTAGAAGCAACTTCAACTGTAGTATGCAATGGAAGGAGGCTATTACTTATCTAATTGCCTACATTTTCATTAATAATGCAAAATTCCCTGCTTTTTCATTGCTCCAGGTGATTAACTGAAGATTTTTCTCAGCAATCTCGCCTCTGTTTTGAGAGAGGTGCAATGAACAGTCCAACAGATCTTTCTCTCTCCTTTAAAAAAAAAAAAAAGGAATTGAAGTGATTAACCTTTAACGCAAAGCTACCATGACTGTTAACATCTCATATGGTAGCCATGCTGAGCGAATGCAGAACTGTTGGGGAGAAGGTTAATGACTGATCCTCAGGAGAGGGGAGAAATTGATCTCCCGTGATTTAAATATAGATCCGAGTGTGAGTCTGAGACTGTTGGAATTTCATCGCTTTTAACTTTTGGTCTAAAACTACAGCAAAACTTAGGTGGCAGAACCTGCACTGAAATTACTAAATTTAGATAAAAGGGCAACTCAGAGTTACAGAGGTAGAATTTTAGTGAGATACTGGGGTAATAAGATAAACTGTAACAGCAAAGCTGGAGTAGTTGATGTAGTTACCAGAAGCTGGAGATGGTGTGAGATGGTGGAGATGGCCTCATCGTTTCAAATATGCTGGCTGATACTTAAATTTTACATAAAACGGTGTCCCTGGATTGTGCACCGCTGCGATGGGTGTTTTTAGGAGAACCACAGTTTGTTAGCTGGATTGCTAATGGCCATGGTGGGATCTCTCGCTGTGAATTACCTTTCTCTCTCTGGATTAGTGCCATTATCTTAACAAAGCATGAAAACTGCTAATTGCTAAAACTAACAGCTTACATTTGTGTGTAGCTATCAAAGAAATGTAGTATATAAACCATGTGTGATATGTTGTGGCCTTAATTGGCTTTTATTGGTTTATCTTAAATGATGGCCTGTGCTTAACGTAATCACAGGAATCCTTTTATCTGGGTAGCCCCAAGGCTGGGACCCATGCGCAGCGTATCTGGGTAAATGCACTGACTGTTGTTTCCATCAAAACATTACTGTGCTCCAACTGTCACATAAAAGACAAAATTCTCCAATGTAGTATTTTTTTAGAATATATTTTTGTAGAGTTGATTCTATGCTAGTTTTTGTTTTCTGTGCAAATGGCATGGTAAAAGTCAAACGGGTGAATGTTTCCTTAGGCTGAAGATGCTTAACGGGGCAATTGTTGCTGACATTAGAACCAAAGCAATCAAAATCCACACCTAATGCTTTAACTTTTTAAAGCAATTTTTTATATTTAAATAGGAAAAAATGCTGTGTGATTGTACAGTCAATGCAACTGATAGAAGGATTTTAAGAAATAACTGAAAGTACTACTTTTTTCAGGTATTGTTCAATGCATAATCATTCAGTGCACTATTTTTTCCGTAACCACGTGTTCATTACGTTGTGCAGCCAGCCTTGGATTAAAGGGTCAATGAATTAGATCTAATGCTAAGCTATTGTGATATTTTGCTAAATATAATGTTAAATCCAAGGATACATCTTAAATAAAGAAAGTTACGCTTAACATGGTTGTGAGAACTGAAATAGCGTGTGGGTTCCAAAGTGAGCTACGACTAGGTTTAACTTCTGTGATTTTGCTGTTCATCTGTAAAACTTTATAGCAAGTTGGTGGGGAACAAAATTACCAATTTGGAAGTTAAAAAAAAAAAAATTGAAGCTTATACTTAAGCACTGACATTCATAAAACAGTTTCTGTTAAGTTCGGAGCCAGCTCCACCCGTGTCTTTTTGCAGTAGGATGCCTCATAGGATGGGTTCATGCATTACAGCCCGAGAGCCTCAGTGCTGTGTACTTTTCTGCCCCTGTGCTTTGGCTTGGTGGTGTGTCCTTGTAGTCACCGCAGTGTTCTTGTGCCTCCTCCAACTTCTCCTGTGGCCGTCAGGGTTCAGAAGCTGCCCTCCAAAACGGTTGTGTGGGCCATCCTAACGAGGGTTCATGAACTTACTTCCTTGCCTTGCTGTTTTTTTCGTGGTGTGGGTGATGGTCGGATTGCTTGGGAGAAGGTTGTCTGTCGTCTTGCTTCTCTGCTGGAACACCTCCAGCCTAGTTTGCAGCCAAATAACCTTCCTTTCCAAGCAGGGTGACCGCAGCTCCTATCGCTGCTGCTGTCCTGCTACAGAAACCAAATGCCATTTTTATAAAACAAAATGTAAGTAAGATGCTGTCTGGGTTTCTTTCTCAAATGACTTTAATACTCTGGGAAGCTCAGTGGAGAATTAGGTGTTTATGCATGGATGAGGAGAAGTTTAATGAAGAGGAAAACTACAGTCTTTACTCATTTTAGCCTTTCTACTGTTTTTCAAATAAATCCACAGAGAAGTCGCAATACTAACAGCGTGCCCCTATTCTTATTGTACCTCTCGGCACTTTGGCATTGGAATTAGAGACAAATAACCCCCCCCCAAACCAAACTCACAGGCAAGCTTTGAAAAATGATAATGGGAAAAAGCCTTGGAGAGCTGTGTGTTTCAGGCTTTACAGAGCAAACTCTGAAAAATGGGGGACTCCAGGGCTACAGTACTGGAAAGTGAACTGCTGCTTTGATTTTAATTGTCCAGGTGTTGAGAAATGAGAAGAAATTTGGCCAGAAAGCAGGGATTTTGCTGGGCACAGTCCTAAAAAAAAAATATATATATATATATACACACACACACACACGTGCCAAGTGTTACTTGCCGAGGGCAAGACTTAAAGTGCTGTTTGGCTTTATTCCGTTTGTCTCCCTGTATGCACATATTTTGCTTCCCTGACCACGTGTGAGAAGGGGCAGTGTGAAGTAACGTCTTCTGCAGCATTTGTATTCATAATTTATGCCTGCAGTCTTGAAATAATCTCATTTGTCTTCCACTGTTACTGGAACAAGTTTTGCTAGGGTTGAAGGATGCTGGAAGCAGTGAGGGATTCTGTTGTTTCGGCTTTTCATTTGTCTTCTGTAAAGAGTGGTTTTGAATAACAAGATAAATCGGCGAGTGTTGTGTAATATGATTGCCGGTACGTAACCAACCTGATTTTGAGGAGGCTCGCAGGACTTCGGCTTGTCTGTTCAATAGATAACCAGGTTTATTGGGCAGATAATACGTTTTTCTCGGGTGCAGGAGAAGAATGTGTCAAACACCTTCTCTTGTCTTTCCAGGCGATGATAGTGTCGCTGGCAGCAGGACCGGAGAAGACCCGTGGCTTTGCTAGCGCCTTATGGGGAAGTGCATCAAGGATGGAGGGAGGTGGTGGATCCCCATGCGTTCCCTGCGGCAGCGTTTATCTGCCCCAAGCAAAATGCAAACAGAGAGAAGCCAGGGCTCTGATCTCTCTTGCAACAGGGAATTGTTCCTGAAGTGAGCTCAGATCGGGCAAGAACTGATTTCTTGGGTGAATCCTTACCAGGAGGAAGCTCCTGTCCTTCACACCAGGAGTGGTGGCCATGTCAGGGGTGCCCTGGGGAACAGTGTTGGTTTTGCCTGCACTCAGTCACAGAAACAACTACACAAACTTTAAACTAAGCCAACTTTAAACCCTTAGCAGTCTGGCAGCAGCAGTATGGTGCTCAGCATGGATTAATTTTTCCCTCTTTTCAGGAGTTCTGTGACTGTAAAGCAGCAGTGCCCTGTACCTGTAGTTTTTCTAGGTTAAACCAGCAGGTTATAGAATGCACTGCGAAGTGGTGAATCGAGAGTCTGTACAGGAAAAGTGCTTTAAAACTTTTTTAAAAGAAATTAATGGAATATTTTGGCAGCTACAAACAACAGGAAACAAAAATGTTTGTGTTAGGTATTTTGTGCAGCTTCTCACCCTGTTTACACTTGAAGTAAATCTGAGCAAGCGCTGGTGACTTAGGATTTATTTGGTGTAAATTAGATTGAAAGTCACCCTTGGGGCCTAATTAAGCAGTGATATAAATAGTGGAGTAAGTTAAACACCTACAGTAGATTCTGCAGATAACAGGCATGAATGGATGCAAATATGCTTAAATTTTCATTGAAGTAGAAATTTTAATTGCATTTGTTACTTGCTGTCTGGGTGACTGCTTAGAGGCCAGGATCACGAGCCCGCTCGGTGCACGGCCATGGCGTTCCCATCGGTGTCGTGCAGCATCTCCTGAAGCCGTGCTCGGTGCCGTCCTGCCTTTGCTAGCTGTGTTTTTTGTTTTGCCGGTTGCTTCCACTTCCTCCTCTGCCTTTGCTCCAAAAGTACATATAAATGCATATTTTTGGTTACTCTAAGCAAAGGGGTAGGATTTAAGGAAATTTTCCTAACGACTCTTCCTTGTTGTTGACAAAACATTGTACAGACAAGCTTCAGTCTCCCAGTCGCACCAAATGCCATCGCTTTCTGACCGATTAAATATCTTACCCACCAAATAGGTTATTACATTTGCAAACCCTAACGTACTGTTCCTGTCTTGTTGCTGATAGCTCAAGGTGGCTGTGGAAAGTTTTAATACATTGCCCCTTCTGTTTCCCTGGTAGATGTTTCTGCAAAAAATGGATAAGGTGATGAGATCAGCCTCCGCCACGTTTCTGTGGGTATGCAGACCTGGCAAATACGTCATTACTGCGCTTAACGAAGGAAACTACCACGTGCTAAAGCACTGGCAAGATGTGTGTCTATCTAGCTTGGCTAGTTTTATATTCTGTAAGCTATTGAAGGTTGTTTCTTTTAACTAAAGGCTCCGTGGAAGTAATAGGGAACTTGCGTTTTATTTTCTGTTTGATTGAATCCTGAATTCAGTGCTAAAAGCAAGAGATAAATTCATATTAAAATCTCCAAGTCTTTCCATCAAGGAAATTTGATTATAACTAAAGCCCAAATATTTTCTTCTTGTAATATCTATCTGATTGGCTTTTAATATTAAAAAAATCAAAGTGTTTTTGAAGACTGTTGCTGTGAAAAGAAAAAGTTGGGAACTTCTAAAAGCATTTTTGTTCACTTTCACAATTTGATTACTGGAAAGTGCTATGTGCAACTTCACGTAAGGGATGTCACCTTGTGGTTACCACTATAGCGGGGGGTTAACACCTGATGGGATTGATCCTACTGTTGGTGAAGACAGCAGCAAAACCTTTCCAGAATGCAGTAGTTTTTTTTTTAGTTGGGACAGGTGACATTTGCTTTGATTGCTGGTTTATTGGGAACCAAGGCCTCCCCTCCCAAAAGCAGGGGAGAGGATTGTGAGGGGCGGTTTGGTCAATTGAATTTGAGTTTTATTCCCTCTCCCGCACAGTAATGCCCAAACGTCCATTGCAGCCGTGTAGCTTCTCTGAATCCTTTTCCCCCAGAGGAGCTCTGTCATTTTTATTACACTTCTGCTCCAGCAAATGCGGCAGAGGTTCGTAGGGCACCGAGCTGCTTTTCACTTGCCATAAAAATGAAAGCGCGCTGGGGGAGTCCCTGAGCAGCAGCTGGAGCTGGTGATGCCGCACCTTCGTCCCCTCGCTCAGCCTGGGGGAACTGATCGTTCGCCTCTTGTGATATGTGCGTAGTCTGGTAATGCGTGCGTAGCATCTCCCCCGAGCACTTTTATTAGCGAGCTGAGCAGAAAGTGAGAGCAGGCGTGGTTGGGGAGGTTGAATGACCTACTCCTCTGCAGGCACGTGCTCCCGGGCCGGTGGTGGTCTGGTGAAGCTAGGACATCCAGCTCCAGTGCTGGTGACCGGAACTAGAGCAAGCCCCGCTTTTACATTTTACCTTTTCAGTTAAAATAGGAAATAACAGCAAAACTGGATTCCTCAAATCAGACCAAAGCCTTAAGTGTAACTTCTGCAGGTCTACTTGGTTTCAAGGCACTTGCTCCAATTACCGGTTTTGGAGGTCTTTATGACTTACCCATTTTCTTTATTTGGACTAAGAGAATAATTGAAGCGAATCCTTGCCATATAAGAAATGGAAGTTCAAATGTAGGTGATATTTAAAAGGGTTTATAATGAAGTTTGTTAAAAATGTCTCCTGATTTCCTCTGATGTATTCAAGTGCATATTTTAAAAGCTGCTGATTTAAAGCCAGCTTATATAAGCTTATATATTGAGAACTTAAAAGAGTTTTTTTCAATATGAATTTGGGCCAGCACTAGAAGTGCGATTGTACAGCGGGTCTTTAGGAGGTAGAGGCACCAAAAATGGGTCCTTCCGTATCCTCATTCTTGCAGATGTCTTTGTAGGCCAGAAGTCCTGTCCCTTAAACAGCTCCCAAGGAGCACATCAGTGCAATGTTACTACACGGTATAGACCCTCTGTCCATCCCAAGACATTTGGAGTTTTCACATAAAGTTTCCTAGACGCTCAGAGAAACTCAACACTGTCTCCGCTTTGAAATGCTTTTTAAAATGTGATTTAACTCAAAGGGAACAAATGGATTCCTGTAGCTGGGCTTTGTCACTAATTTTGCATTCCTCGTTCTGCTGAGCATAGCTGCTACAGAACACACATCCCTTGTTGACCAGTTGTTAGGCACTTGTCAAGAGTGACGGAGCAGAGCATCACCATTGCCTCACCTGGTTTCTCGCTGTGCACTCCTGGGAGGCTGCACCTGCTCTAAAACAGCCATGTCTGTATTAAATATTAAGAAATACTGTGCTGTGCTATGAGAAGTCTTGAAGTAGAGCGCTACAAAACTTGGAAGAGTTCATTGTGTAAAAATGTGAGTATGTGACGTGATGGTGTTAGGAGCTGTAAGCGCAGGTCCCTGTGGGAGGTCAGCTGAATGGTGAGCAATTAATTGTGCTGTATTGCACAAAATCTTGTGGGAACTTAAATTTGTCAAGTGAAAAGCTCTAAGGCCAATGGCTTTGGAGGATTGCTATAACTGTACACTTATCCCATTTCCTTTTCATCTCAGTGATTTTTCGTGTTTTTTAGAATAAGCCTAATACTCATGATGTCTTACTGAAAAATTGTTCACAATTATTTTATGGGTATCAAATGCTGCAGGAGGAGTACGGTGGTTAGTATTGAAATAGTGAAACAATTGGGTGCCTTGTACCTCATCTAGAAGTAATTGACTCATTAATCTTAACTACATCAACCCCATCACATGAGGGTCAAACGTAGTTTAATTCTAATAGATGGGAACGTGTTGGTTTACACTCCAGTTCTGACAGTTATTCCTCTTCCCAGAGAATCTGCTAATATTTTTACGGAGAAATTAGGAAGAAAGAGAGTAGGGGATATCGAATGAGCTATAACAAATATACTGAGACAAAAAAAGAATCTGTGCGGCAGAATTTAAGCCCTTACGAATGGGCTTTTGAGGAGTAGTAAATGAGAGCCATCAAATGAGAACAAAAAGAGAAAAGGATGTGTCTTTTTTATTTGCTTTTGCCCTGTGCTTCTGATTGTACGGTGGTTAGTTTATTCTCCTGTTGGAAATGATTGTTCACCCACGTACTTAGCAGTCTGCTCCTTGAATCAGCTGTTTAATGCCATCTTAGTACAAAATAATTTCTAAGCTTGAATTTGTTTTCTCCTACCAAATCTGCATATTACAAAATACCACTTTGTAATGTTGCTGTGACGATGCTGTATTGTAATTTAAATAATGTGGTTCCTCTTTTCTAGCCATTGGCAAATAGTGTTCAGGGTCTGGTAAACAATGGATGGAAATAACAGTGAAAAGGTAAATGTTAAATAGCCATTGCTAAAGAGATGGTCATCAAAAATCATTCAGCTTATCTTTTACAGACAGCACGAACACAGGTATCTACGCTTCCGCTTAATCAATTTTCACGTGAGCACTTTCAAATCGTTGAGCAGCGTCTCGGCACCGGTGGCAAGTACGGGAAGGCCAGCAGATGGGTGGATCCGTGTGCTGTCTGTGCACTGAAACACGTATCGTGGATTCTGGATTCCTTGCCTTTGGGCTGCCACTGTCAAACCTATGTAAAAACGATTGACTTTGCTGAAGGGAAAGTTTTGGGCTGTGTGCTCAGTAAGAGGGGAGAAAAGTATGGCCTTCCTCCAGGCTTTCCTCTTTCTCCATCCTGGAGTGGATGGATCCATCCTGGATCCTCAGCCGTGCGTGATTGGGCTGAGGAATGGGTGTTGCCGACGTCTACAGAGCCACGTAACACCTATTAAATCAGAGATGATACACACCTGAAATCATGCCATGGCTGCCAATGGTGTGTTATGCCCACCTCTTGCAAAAACTGGCAGTAAGCCCGTCAGGCTGAATTTCAGTCTGTTACAAATGCTTCCCTGCATTCCTGCGAAAGCAAAGCCTGCTGTAGAGCTCTGAATGAGTTAGTTGCTGCAGATGGAGGCTCCTCAAAAGGTGCTTCCCAAGCTCTGGTGTGCAAACTGCTCCTGTCCATGACTGTGCAAGCAGCTGGTTCTTGAGTCTGTATTAAATATAGTGTTTGGGGTTGTTTTTGTGGTGGTTTGTTTTTTTTTAGTTTTTTTAGGTTTAGAAAGTTTGGAGAAAGTACATATGAGCCATGACAGGGAAAGGAATGGTGACTGGTAGAGCCATAGTTCAGAAAGAGACTGCCAAAAATAGGAGAGCATGGAGGTACCAAGTTCTTGTTATTGGTGTATATATAGTGTGTGGTAGGATTGTCACTGAAGGGCCCAGGATGGCAAAAGAAAAAGGCTTAAACATTGTATACTGCCTCAGATGCTCAGTGACACTGCGGAGGCTGTCGGTGCTTTTGGAGACGCGAGAAATACAGGTCAGGTAATGGCAAGAGCCCTGTTAATGATACTGGAAATATCAATACCCTTAAGCAAACCAGCCATGAAAAGGCTGGGAAAGCTTTGTACTTGTTTTGTACTATTCCGCTCATTTCCCTGAGACAGCTTTGTTTGGTTATACTGTAGCTAAACAGGGGATTGTCTGGAAAAAAATGCATCTGATGTCTAGGTTGTGTTGCCGACACAGTAGCATCTAGAAGTAAGCCACAGTTTTAGAGATGAGCTTAAGGAATTTGCAGAGGAGTGTAAGTTTGGACGTGTCATTGGTAGTCACCATTATTTTTAATCCAATAAACTGATGAAAAAGGTGTCAAAATAAAAAAAAATGCCAACTGAGAAAGCTTCAGAATCAGATTCTGTTTAGTGATGTTAAATTGCAGGGAGATGCCAGTGAAGCAGGGGTTGTCAGCTGCTGACGTTTTGCTCAACAGAAAACCGAAAGAAGAATGCTTGTGCTGTCTGATACTGATGTTGGAGTCATTGGGGATTACAGATGTGTAAAGAGACAGACAGGGCAAAAGAATGAGAATATCGGTATCGTTTGGGGTTCCAGAAGTTGCCTCCACTTTATGAAAATGATGCTGTATGTCTCTCACGAGAAGGAGGTAACTTCAAGGTCACCGGAGATTGCTGCTCCACGCTGTGGAGTAATAGGTGATAACACATGTGGATTGCAATAGCGCAGGTGATGGCTCTTGATGTTTCGTAAGCTCTCCACGACTCCGATAGCTTGAAATGAAAGATGTTAAGCTTTCAGGATGTAGCACAACCTAGACAAATGAATTTGTTTCCCAGCGATCCTGATGTTTGGAGTGGACTTGCGTCCATCTCAGGAGCGGCCTGAGTCACCTCGAGGACTAACTGATTATCGTTGGCAAATTTAGTTCAGAGTTTGGCCGTGTCCATTTGGATGGTCTGTATTGTTTAGTTATGGAAAGGAGGACACGGTGAGGACTCTTGAGGACAGGTTAAGGACGCTCTGCCCATCAGGGATTTCTCTGACAGAACATCTGAGAGGCGTCACAGAGATTGGACATGGAATAAATCAGGGCTTCTGCAAGAACGTGAAGCACTGAATAATCACCGAAAGCTTCTGAATCTTGCTTCAGGTGTGTCCTGTGGTTCCTTGCTCTCAGTGCAGAAAATACATTGCCAGAAACACTGATATCGAGTGAATCATCTGTGTTGTTATATAGCAAATAATGTTTTTGAGTAGCTAAAACAAGCTATATGCTGTGAGTCTAGTAGAACATATGTATGTCGAAGATGATGCATGATTGCTGTTAAACTTTATAAATCTTTTATAGTGTGGTAAATGGGCTAAAACCAGCTAGGCTGGAAGGAGTATGCAAATTAAAAATAAAATAGAAATTGAGAAGGCTATAAGGGAAAGGAGAGATACCTGTATTTGCGAGAGTACATGAGAAGAGGATATTCCTTGTATTACATTTGCATTCGTGTAATCCAGCCCTGAGAACTGGGGAGAGGAGGAATTAGTAATCGGCGCAGCTGTCTTGGCAGCAGGCTCAGGTGAGGACCAAGAGAGCCTTTCTTTGGGAGGAGAGAGGCAGTGGAGATAAAAGCCAAAACTGTTCTGAGCAGCTCCATCCCCAGGAGAGAGCGTTAGCTGCCCAGCCCCTGACTCTACCCGACGTCCTGGTCTCCAGCTCAGACGTGGCACGTGACGAGACGGTGGTGGGAAGGGGTCGGTTTGGTGATGTAACACCACAGGGCAGAAGCGCTGCTGAATTCATCTTTGCAGCTGGTAGCTCGGAGATGCTCTGAAAGGAATCAGCAGCTAAAGACGAACTAAAATTTCAGGTACACTTTGATATTTTTCCTTTGTTTCCTTTTTCCAGTGTGGCCATTAAACACGTAACCCTTGCTGGTGTCAGCCTGACACTTCTTTACCTGCCTCATTTACCTGCAGTAGGAGCGATGGGCTGATGATGCAGCAGGGGATGTCTCATTGTTTGGGGAGCGAGGGGGCCATTTCTTCAGAGAATCGCATCTCACACCATGGTTATGGGCTCTCATGAGCTGGAACATCTTTTCTACCAACTTGAGGGGATGGGTGAGACCGAAGGATGCCTGCTCCAGCGGACGTGAGCCAGCACCCTTCCAACAACCAGTTGTGGGGCTGGTGGGAAGATGGCCAATGGCTTAGCCATCCATGTCAAGAGTAACTTTGGAAAGTGTTCCTAACTTTTTCTGTGCATGTCACAAACAAGTTGAACAAACCAGAGTGCTCACAGGCTTTGAGAGGTGTGGGGGTGCCCATCACCTGCTGGAGGCGCTTGGAAGATTGAGTGGTGTTCTCGGCTGTTGTAGTGGAATTGTGAGATTTTTGCATCCCTAGAGGAGCATAATCTGCAGTGAGGGAAGGCAGATAAGTGCAGTGTGCTCTGGCATGTTGCCTGTAAGCATATGGCTGATGGTTGTTCATAAGATGGGAACTCATCTAGGACTGTCAGTACTGGCATTTAACTGGGCAGGAACCTTAATCCAACGTAAATTGTTATGAGGCTTTCAATTCCCACAAATTAAGGCTTTAGCAGTAAGTTTCTTTCAAAAGACAGGAAGATTTCCTAGCACTACGATCTGTGATGTATTATTTGTCCACCCTTATGATTCAATTTTCTGTGTGCCGCTTAACTGCTGTGAGGAGAAAGGAAAAGCGATTTTGCAAGGCTGCGCAGGAGAGCTGCTGCAGAGCAGGTCATACGCATGGGCGCTCCGGGAGTGCTGGTCTGGGGCTGGCAGCGAGAAAACCTGGGGTTCACTTGGACATGGAGCTCCTGGTCTGGGTTGGCAGCAGGATCGGTGAGGTCCCGTTAGTGAGGTGGCTCCAGAGCAGCCGGGTGACAGCTTTGGGACCTCTGTGCTCCACGGAGGATGGGGCACTTGCTGCTGCCTCCCTGAAGTACCCCAATTTGTTTGACTGTTTCTCTGCTGTACTTTGCCTGGAGTGAGAGGTAAAGAAGTGGACGTTACTTCAATCCATCTGTGCTCCTATGGCTCTGTGGGGCACCAAAGCCCTGGCCCTTGCCGTGGGGCCTTGATGCTCAAGGGTTTCCATTGTGATAGTCCTGTGTTTTGATTTGGTACTGGCTATTTTAATGTAAAAATGTCTGGNCCCCCCCCCCCCCCCCCAATTGTACTATTTAAAGCAGTAAGGCATGTTGAGGTGCTTCTAATTTTCTGTTGGGTTTCTGAGCATCCCTTAGGATGCATTCAAGGTGATGTTGGCAGATTTTATGTTGCAACTGTGAAAGACAGAAAACTTCCTCTTCTGAGATAAAGGAGATTCTCATCTAATAGCATGCTGTATAGATCTGTTCCATAAGGAAAAGAAACAAAGTACTGGTGGACTGTAAAAGGAATATTTATGGAGGCTTTTTTTTTTTCCCCTGTTATAGCAAGGGTGCTTATTTTTAGTTGGAGTTCTTGTACCACGCCAGTTGCAGACAATTTCATATCAAATAATATAGAATGTGTTGTCAAATTATATATGCTAATTGATTATGAGCTTGTGTAGAATGTATTATTAAATTTTATTTTTAGCCTCGATTGTGAGTGCCCCCGTTCAGTCTGCTGCGCAGTCTAAACCAAATTTCATAGAGGGGTAGATGTCTCAAAGGCAATTATATTTCTGTATGTGTGATGGAAGCTGGTGGCTGCCTAGAGTAGAGAGGCGAAATGAGTGCTGCTGCTGATGGGAAGGCTGCAGTGTGTGTGGTGAGCATCCCGTCTGTTGCCGATATCCGTGCGTACGGTGTGGAGCCAGCTGCAGGAAATGCTGCCTCTTGCTTGGCTGGTTGTTGGGTTGAATGTGTCCAGAGAAGGGCAACAAAGCTGGTGGGGGGTCTGGAGAGGAAGTCTTATGAGAAGCAACTGAAGGAACTGGGATTGTTTAGTCTGGAGAAGAGGAGGCTGAGGAGAGATCTTACCGCTCTCTACAACTACCTGAGAGGAGGTTGTAGTGAGGTGGGTGTTGGTCTCTTCTCCCAAGTAACAAGCAACAGGATGAGAGGAAATGGCCTCAAGTTGTGCCAGGGGAGGTTTAGATTGGATATTAGGAAAAATTTCTTTACTGAAAGAGTGGTCAAGCATTGGAACAGGCTGGCCAGGGAAGTGGTTGAGTCCCCATCCCTGGAGGTGTTTAAAAAACATGTAAATGTGGCACTTTGGGACATGGTATCGTAGGCATGGTGGTGTTGGGTTGACAGTTGGACTAGATGATCCTAGGGGTCTTTTTCTACCTTAATGATTCTATGATTCTGTGAAGCTGGAGGTGCTGCAGGACCTATGGAAGGACAAGGAGGTTAGAAGGTATGAGAAGGGATTGGAGGTGTTGGTGAGATGATGAGGCAGCTGAGGTTGTATAAGAAACTGGAGGGAAGAGGGTTGGAAGCATCTGTACAAAGCCAAGCTTCAGTGCATCCATGGAACACCTTCTTAATTAGGTGAAACAGTAAAGGAAATCAGCATTTTTTTTTTCCTGGCTGAATTTTATTTGAATTAATTGCTTTTAAAATGAGGCCATAACTTTTAGCAAGGAGAATGGGTAGCTACTGTTTAGATTTCATTTTGATAATTTTCATAATACTGTGCTTTACATTAGGAACCCAACTTCAGATGTAAAAAAGGCCACTCTTCTGTTCAAGACACTGAAACAATGAAGAGTCGTGCTAAGCAACCGAGCGGCTTGATATAAGAAGAGAGCATACGTGAAGACAAGGTGCTTCATGTGTTGCCGTTTTCTCTTGTAGATGAGGCTTGATTCGTGTGTGAGCACGGGAATCTGCTGTGATTCGGAGTAGAGCCTAAAAGTGTAAACACATCTTAATGGTACGGGCTACAGTCCGTTTCCTGCAAGGTGACTGCATGCAATTGTAGGATAGACCCAAATTTATTATCTCTGTTGGTTTGTGTGTGTCTGCTTATTGCTGTTTGCAGCTACGGTTCTTGGAAAAACCTGTAGTTTCCCTGAGACATTCTTAAATTATTTCAGAATCAGAAGAAAATTGCAGGTATAGATTTGGGGGTTTTCTGCTGGATTTTTTTCTTTTTCCTTCTTTTCACTTTGCTGCAAGTTATACATGTTGTCTTTGCTATGGTATTTCTAAGAGGCTTGGTAGATGGAATGCTATTAATGAACACATTTAATAAGTACATTAATAAGTGTATTTTATGTATAGGACTGCTCATCTGCATACGTTACATGTTCTGGGGCTTTATCCATAAATGCAGTTTTCCTTCTGGAAATAAAGTAAAAAGATTTTTAACCAAGGAGTTTGTTTTTGAAGTGGATTAAATTGCTAAAAAATTTCATTTGAGTTCAGTGACAGCAGAATCAGGTCCAGTATTGTAAACCTTCATATCAAATGGGTAACTTTTACACAGGGTTTATCTAGTGCTCCTTGTAGTCTTTCAAAGAAAGATTTAGGGAGAGCTTTTAATTCATACTGATTTTCTGTTTTGAAAGAAATTGAAATTTTCATCATGAAAAACTCATATATACTGCACTAATGAAGAAGCGTATGTGTCAGATTTATCTTGATGTAATTTTTTGTGTGGTTTCTCTCCTCTTTTTCCTCTGGTACAGTCTTTTTGAACTGGATCCTTTCAGAATGGAGTCACTTCTTTACAGAAGCTCAGGCCCTTGCACAGGCTCGTTTTTTTTTTTTAACATTTTTAATCTATTCTTAATATTTTTCATATCCTATAGCAATACGTAATAGCTTTTATTAAAATACTTACAATGTCTTTTTAAATCCCCAAATAACACTTGACATGTCAGGATATAAGCATATATATATATATGCATATATAAGCATAACCTTTTTTTTGGAGTGTGTCTGGAAATCACAACAGCCTGATGGACACTTATTTTTCACAGGCTGCTGTTTTAACCCCCCTAAGGCAATCAGAAGAGAACTTGCAATAGTATATGTAATGTGAATAATTTTGGATACATTTCTTTTTCATTTCTCTGAGATGCCTGTAAAAGAGGCTGGCTTCTGGAGGCTCTCATCACCTGCTTTCTGCAATCCCAGCCCATTTACTGTGTCCTGTAAGGAGCGCCTGAAATCACTGTTCGCATCTGAGAGTATTGCTAAAAAGGTTACAGTGATTTTTTTTNTTAAAAAAGTTTAAGTGTTTTTTTTTTTTTTTTTTTTTTTTAACAGTGATTTTTTTTTTTTGGTGGTCAGACTGGTACTGCTATATTGGAATGGAAAGGTAGAGAAGGGACAGGGCTCACTTCTTGCATACCTTTTTGCTTGTTTGTTTAGTACTTTACGATTCAAATTTACAGCTTTAAATGATGGTTAACTACAAGAAGAACTTACTTAAATATAAAACTTTTTTTTTTCCAACTCTTGACACTTTCAAACCAGGGTCATATCCATATTTAAAGTACGTATCATAGCCTAAGTAGAAGTTACAGCCTGGATACAGATATTTTCAGGAGTTGTCTTTGGCCTGTTTAATGCAGGAAATTAGACTGCATGTGCGTAGTGACCTACTTAAGCGCTGTCAGTCTTTATTAAAGAAAAAAAAGATTAAAAGTTTGCAGGAAAACAGGTATCTGTTAATTTGTTCAGAAATTAATGAAACAGTTGTAAATAATTTTGAATGGATTATGAATTCAAAGGCACTTCTCTGTATTGAAATGGAAACACGTTAAGTAGCTTCTGGTGGGTTTGTTTGACGATATGTTAAGGTGTAGGCTTGGATGAGGGTACACTTAGAAAAGTGTCTGTGTACAAAAGCAGAAAGAATTATACCACTGTACTGTAACTTCATTCCTAATGAACCCATGTTCATGGAATAATGTGTTTATTTTTATCTCTGGGAGCAACTCCTGATTCTTCTCTGATGAGAAATGGGATGTGAGAGCAAAAAGCTGGCAGCTTGCGGGAGAAGACAGGTTGCCCAGAGAGGCAGTGGAGGCCCCATCCCTGGAAACATTCCAGGTCAGGTTGGACGGGGCTCTGAGCAACCTGATCTGGTTAAAGATGTCCCTGCTGACTGCAGGGGGGTTGGACTGGATGACCTCTAAAGGTCCCTTCCAATCCAAAGCATTCTATGATTCTATGAAGACAAAAGGGAAAGTCGGTATTTTTGGCTTATTTCCCTCTACAGGTTGTTTTGCATTAATAAACAATGATATTTAATACAACAGATATGTAAAGTGTGGAAAATTAACAGTGTTCTTCCTGTGTTTCAGTGTCTGTATGTCATTTTGAGTGCATAATGCATCCATTGAAATATCACTAAAATTGAAGCCTCTGTTCTGTATGAAATCACTCAGAATGTTAAAGTTCACTGCTTTGTGGTGCAGTGACATGGTGTGTCTAGCATGCGTGAGGGTGCTAAGAAATAAAAAAACCTATGCAGGTAAATATTGAGTAGGTTCACTGGAGCAGGTACATGCCTACCTGGTGCTTGTGCACCTGAGAGGCTTTGTGAGGTTTCTTCTCAAGTTATGCACCTTACACATACAGAGGGTCAGGGTCCTGCTGCCTCTAATCCAAAGATCTTCCCTTGCCTGGAGCGCTGCTGCTCTCGTGTTTTGGGGTCTTGGTGGCTCCCTGCTCCCCCCTTTCCTGGTGTGCAAGGGTGGGCTCTGCCACTGCACCCACCAGGCAGCACCTGCTCCAGCAAGGGGCTTTCTTAAGGCATGGTGGCTCTTCTGTTGTTTTACTGAAAAAAGTTGTTTTTTTTTTTTGTAGCCCGAGGTACCACTTCAACAATTTCTAATTATTCTTTCCCTTCTTGTTTAACCAGGTTCTGTTCCATGCTTAATTGGGTGTGCTTCCATATTACATAGACTCCCCGTGGTGAGCATCATGGATAGGCACTTTCTTTAAATAATTGACTGTGTCTTCTTGCGGCAGGTCCCTGCCTGTATTTCATCTCATATTCACCTTCTTTGTGGCTGTGCAGTAATTTGGGTCTCATAGCTGTAGTTTGCAGGGGGAATTGTTTGGAAAAGTTGCTGGCTGAATGCAGTGCTGCTTTGATTACCTGGAAGACAAACTGGCATTAGAATAAGACTGTTTCGCTCAGCCTGGTTCTGATGCCGGTACCAGTTTTGTTAGAGATGCAATCATTTCTTGGGATCATCATTCAAATATCTGATAGTAATTTGCCTAACCCAGAAATAAAGAAGGAGAAAAAATCCTTTTTTCTTTCTTCTCTTGGTATAAAATAGTCAACCAATGTCTGTACAATGTTCCCTCATGGTTTAAATGCTTTTTCCCAGTTGATACACCAGGTATCGATCTTGCTAGCAAGCAAGAGAAACACTTCTGAGTTGGCCATCAGTTCCTCCTTTCCTAAGTATATGCTGTCATCCCTTCACTCTTTGGAGATGTGACATCTGTCACTTATTCCCATAGGGTCCAGGGACTATCAAGTCTTGGAAGTGGCGGGCGCTTCAGTGAGTGCTGACAATGTAGATCTGAGTTTGGAGAGTCTCATGGCTTTGGTGAGATGACCTTCTCCCAAGGTGGTCTTGGCAAAGGAGTCTACAGCTTTGCTTGTATGGTTTAGTGCAGTTATGAACCTGCCCTTTTCGCTTGTACTGACGGCTTCTTCATCTGAAGATAGGTTATGCATTGATATTTCAATACTGCTTTTCATCTGCTGACGGTGTTTGCACATCACAGTGATCTGGGCGGCAAACCCTCCCTTTTGTGTGTTTAGGTGCCATCTATGCCCATGGAGGCATCAGGACCAGCCAGATCAGTCGTATGTATGCTGGACCCACAGGCTTGGCAATGTCTTAAATCACTAACAGCACTGTTAAAATAAAGTGATATTCTAAAAGCAGTTTTTTAAGTTCTTCCCAAATAAATTCCATAAGATTAAAAATACATGGCTTATAATAATGTCTCTCTATATTTTGTGTGAGACGATGCATGGCTGTATCTTCCTGCTAAATGCTGCATATTGTGTAAGCGTTACTTGTGCTTTTTCTTATTGATTATTCTAAAATACAAATTTACAATTGATTCTCAAGTCTTGGATGCTGCTGAAAACCTCTGCTAGGAATAGATTTATACAGATGATATTCGCTGCTACTTCTAGCTTATGGAAATATACTGAAACACTATTTTTAGATGTTTTATATGGCAGTCAAGCTTTTTGCTCACCCTCTTGCCTGTACTTTTATTTCTTGCAATTTGGAGAGTTTTGGATTAAAATAAAGAGAAAATTAGGTACAGCGTAATGAATTTACCTTTAGCTTTCACAGCCCCTTATTACCATTGCTAATTTATCAGTGGGTAGTTTTATCAGTGGGTAGGTGCCTTTCTTTTGTAATGGATATTGAAGATAATTTTAAATGTAACTTTTAAGCTTAACCTATTTACATAGCACTTTGGGAGATGAGTTGCTCATGTATAACGAACTATGTGCATTGGAGGGGTGTTCCTATAGCCCTCTTGTGTGGTTTTTTGCATGTTTGTCATAATAATCATTGATTTCTTTAGCAAGGTGTTTAACCCTAAGTAAGTATTGCAGTTGGAAGCAGGCAAACTTTTGAAAAAATTGCTTGAAAGTCTTTGATTAGAGCAGTCTTTCTCAATTCACAATTCATATTGTGTTTGTCAAAATGGATTGGGATCCAGAAAAACTGTTTGGGTTTTATGTTCTGCTGTAGGCTGTTTCCATGCTTCTGGGTTTTGGGTTCTTTGGTGGTTTTTTGTGTGGTTTTTTTTTTTTTTTTTTTTTTTCTTCAGAAAGCTGCACTTTCCTGTCTCCCATCCTTCCCTTCTACCTCTGTATTTTTCCTTCCTTGTTTTTTTAAGACGTTAACATCGCTAGCATCAGAACAGAAAATGCGAGAGCTACTAAATAGGATTACATTAAAACAATGATTTAATTGCGCTCTTACACATGATAAGAAGATTGTCTTATTTTGCTGAACTGCAGTTTACAGGGGTCCTTGGCAAGAGAATGCCAAGTTGTTTTCGACATTCGTTAACAGAGTCCAAATCACACCTAATTTTGTCTAGCAGGAAAAGTAACAAGTAGAGAAGAGTAGAGCCTTTTTTTAAGCATATTTAATTTGAAAATGTGCATTTTCCTGTAAGTCAGGGGAAATTCTTTCCACAGGACAAACAATTCTCTGTTTTTCTCCTTTATCTCAGACGTGGAATGATCCTGTGGAACAATTCCTGGCGTGACAAAATCCCAATCTTGAAAGTAGGACAGGAGACATTTTCTACTTTCTACAGATCAGTCTTTTTGTATAACTCAAAGCAATTGCAGTCCTTTAAAAAAAGACTCATGTACTGAAGAAAAATTACATAGTAAATGGAGTTCCATCTCTAGTAGTAACCCAATTCCCTGCTAGTTTTACCACATAAGGAAAAAAAATAATACAGGCAAAATTACGACCCAGCTCTTGTGCTGCCTCTGCCAAATATTGTCCGGTAGACCAATTTTGAAAGAAATGCCCAGGGCTTGCAATATATTTACTTCTGCCATTTGAATTATAATTGTATTTTAGATTTGTTTGTGTAATCAGATATATTGGATTACTGCTACTATCAAGTCCTGTATTTAGTTCAGATTCCCATCTTTCTAAAGGAAGAAAATGCTAGAGGAGGGTAAAATAGTTCAAATAATGTGGAATACAAGCCTGAGAATGGATGCAGATTTTAATATTGAAAGTGTTTACAGTAGCAGTCCCAAATAATTTCAGCGAGCAAGAATGTATCAGACTTGGGAAGCTATCAACAATGGAGATTTTGTTTAGTTTAAAGTACAGCCATTTCACTGCAGAAGCTGATAATCTCTCTAAGTGTAAATCCACAAAGAGAACTTCTGCCAGCACTGATTTCCTCTGAAGGTTGACACGGAAAATGAAGACTGAAGTCTGGTAAACGTCCATCTATGCGTATACTTTCACAAAAGCCTTTATGGATTAGTCAACTCATTCATTAATTTACCTAATTTGGAAAAGTGAAGTGTTTGGGGGAAAAAAATAGGCAGTAAAATATGTTAGCCTGCAGAAGTCTGACAAGTTTGTCTTGACTAGTATGAAAAACGTGTTTTGTCTGTGTCTTTTTAAAAAAATAAAGGTTTAGTGTACTCTAACCACCACAAACTCCAGTGGACCAAATGCAAGTCCAGTATGGGCAATTGGAATTGAAAATGTTGGGCAGCCTCCTGTTGACTATCGTGTTTCTAAAATACTCCTGTTAGCCCCGTCTTGGCACCCCCTGATTTGTTCTCGGTCCTTCCCCTGAAACAGTGTTTTACGCTCCTTGCTTGCAGCTTATGGTTGTGCCCAGTATGACTAAATATATATCTTTTACTTTGCTATTAATAATGAGATGCAGCTTTAAAACCAAACTAGCCAGTGAACATCACTAACTGATTTGGTAGCGTTTGTTGTATAGACTCTGTCTATTCTTTCCTTAACCGAATGGAAATTAGTCCATAGTGTGTTCATCAAATTTTAAGTTATTTAACCTAATATAGTTAAATAAAAATCTGTTGGTTTGTTGTTTTTTTTTTAATGGTACACATTACTATTAAGAGTGAAGTAAATGGCACTTGTTGTAATTGCATTTTTTGGATATTTACAGGTACTTTCTGCTTGTTTCAGAGAGGAATATGACTAAGGCTTTAAGAGAGGTGGAAAGCAAGTGTGATGAATAGATAAAAGCAAAAGTAGTCAAAGATAGATTTAAATTGCTTTTTAATATAGACTTCAGTAATATGGTAAAAATAATGTAATCATGAAACCTGACTATCTTAATACATTTCTGCAAGGTGATCAGTTCTGGCATTTCTTAAATGCTGATTATTTGCAACTCTAAAATTGTTATAGTGTCCTATTTTGGATATAATGTAGTGTGTCTGTGGTGTTCCCTCTATAAGCTTTTCCAGACAAAAAAAAGGCAGAAAACAATAGAGGAGAGAATGTGGGAGGCATGAAAATGACCCCAGGGAATCAGAAGATAGGAGAGAGGAGATGCAAGTGAACAGAGGGCTAGTTAGGAGAAGGAAGAAAATATTGTAGGTGAGAAAAAGGCTGAGCAACCAAGCTGAGAAAAGGTGGCAAGTTTCATAAAATGGTATCTATTATCTTTTGGGAGAAATCAACTGATTTAGTATGGGAAAGAATTAGAGGCAGAGGATGGAAAGGGTTTGAGCATTGAGGAAAAGGTAGCCAGGAGCAGATGTGCAGCAGGTGATTAAACTGAAGAGCAGAAAGAGATGGCAGAGCTGAATAAAGAAGAGAGAATTGTTTTGTAATGGGGCGAAAGCTTGCCTGGCTGTAGGACTTGCAAGAGATGAACCACAACTTGAGATCTGGTGTCAGTTGGCGTGAGCTTGGTAGACGAAGCTTTCTGGTGGGAAGTAGAAGCAAAATAAAAAAGCTGAGGACAATGTAGAGTATCTTGTGTGATTTATAGCTGTCTGACCCCACTTTGAGCAGAAGGTTGGACGAGACCTCCTGAGGTAGGGACCTGCCAACCTGGATTATCCTGTGAATGAGCAGACCTGACGACTGTACTCATAGAAGAGAGCGGTCAGAGCAGGTAAGCAGTCCTCAGTGCAATGCAAATAATTGTGTGGTGGGAAAGGCTGTGTCTCAAATGAAGCCGATCTTGAGAGAAACCAAGCTGTGAATGTGGAGGTGCGGGACTGTGCAGCCATGTAAATTCACTGTGGTTCACTGACCACGTTACAGAAGCAGAATTTAGGGAGGAAATGTATCTTCTTTTTTTCTCCTCTCATGCCCATCCTCTTCTTCAGTAAATCTGCGCCTTAAGGAGGAGAGAGACATTGAGGAGATTGAGGAGACATAAAATAGAGAATTGTTTTCAAAATCAAGTTGAAAATGCCAGTTTCAGTGAATAAGGTTGTTGAAACGGGGCTGTAAAACTGATGAGGACACTACAATCACAAGGCAAAATAGGTCCTCACCCTATAAGCTGAAGTTGGTGAGAATAAATGCGGGGTTTAGGAGTGAGCTGAAGGAAACTGGGTGACAGAGGAGTTGGCCAAAGTTTGAGCATCAATGGAAGCTGTGTAGAAAGAAGAATGGAGTTGGCTTCAGTACTCAGAAGAGGAGAAACGAGGGAAGTAGTGGAAGAAATTGGAAATCTCAAGAGCGGAGGAAGAGAAGTTCAACATTTCCAATGTTGTTTGATCCATAGCAGTGAGCATGAGAGAAGGAGAGCGCTCTACGGAACACGATAGAGCCGCATCCCTCAAATAGTCACTGTGACAACCAGTGGTGGGGTAAGAGATGAAGGGACTGTAGCTGGCTCTGGGTTTTTAGTGATGGAGTAGGTGTTCCTAAAGCAACGTGGTAGTGAGAGAGGATAGGTGGGAGTTAAGGGGGGTCTCTGTAAGAAAGGCGTAGGAGGAAATGGAGAACCAGAATTTGGGCACCAGTGAGGAGGAGGGGGTCACTTCACTGTACATTGATAATTTTGCTAACTCTGTTCTGTGGGTCAGGGAGAGAAAAACCAGGCTGATGCTATCTGCAGCATAGGAGAACCTAGGAGATTTTGGTTTTGTGAAAGTGTTTCACCCAGGTTTGCTACGGGTGTGAATTTCATTCTGTCCGATTCACTTTGGTAGTAGTTTTGGCCCATTTTCTATGCTCAGGTGTTTGATTTTTTTAATTCAGACCTACCACTGCTGAATGCACTAGTAGAAACTGTTCCTTTGGTAGAGCTGGCAAAGAGAAAATTCTTTCAGGAAGATGTATCCTTTCAGTGTGGGAAGGGTCGTTAATCAGGGACCCACCAGGAAAAACGATTCTGGATCCTTGAGGGCTGCACTGTCAGAGAAACCAGAGAACACTTCAAGTTACCAGTAGCGTGCTGAAGCTCTGGAATATGAAATTAGCTGATAATTTTCATAGGTCATGCTCTTTCCCATAAACCAAACTCATCTGCTCTCCTGGGGAGAGACAGAACAACTGGGCTGAGTTCTCATTATCTCTTCCTATGGCGTATCCTTATTGAATTACTGCCAGGTAGAGGCAGCAGATGCTCGTCAAGCCACTGCAGGACTCCTCTGTTAATTGAACTGTAATGGGGATGACAGCAGGGAAAGTCAGGATGATGGGACCAGTGATGTAACGTGAACGCTGGTAAAGAACAACCTGCACGGGCAATTGACCTTGCTTAAATAATATTATACTGAGGGCTTTTATTGGCTGATATCATTATGATTATTTTTTCCTATCAATACTGCAATAGTGTCAGGGACCCCTGTGTGAATCATATTATATTGTGTTCAGGGCGTACGTATTTCTCACCCTAAAGAGATTAGACTTTCCAATGTGATAAAATACAGTGAGTGACTACAACCAGCTACAGGGGAAAAGAAACGGGAATGAAAAAGGTAACAGTGACAAAATTTTTAAATAGATTTATAGCTTTACTCAACTGGTTGCTCCAACTGCTTTAAACAGGAGTGTCATTCTTTCTAACCGCCCTCATGGCAATTTGGTGATTGTTTTTTGGTGATTTTGTTGTCGTCATACATAGTTAATCTTGGGGTAGAAGCAAGTCCACTTTTAAATAAATGTGCAGATTTTATTAATGGTTTTTCATATGAAAAACATATTCCTACGCCTGGTTCTGCGGCTTTTGCAAAGTGCTTGGGAAAGCCCGAGTTTCAGGCATGCATCCTAATGCCAGGTTCTGAGCCAGAGCACGTGCCTGGTGTTCCTTCCACTCCGGAGGAAGCGATGTGATGTGACGATGTGAGCTCTCAGCTGCTGCGTGCATCTTCTGTGGAGGCACGTTTTTCCTGGGTATTGCCGCTGCAGGGGGGAAATGAGGTCTGCGAAGCCTTTCCCTGAAGACCCTTGCACAGTAGCATGAAGCAGTTTGGTATAAGCAGTAGCTTGCACGTTTCTGAAAATAAATTCCACCTAAAAACCAAATGCTTTTCATTACCAGCCATGTATTATTATACTGTGTTACTCTTAGTGTGTTGGAGTAAGTCTGTATGGCAATTAGCAAAAGCTGGCTTCAGAGCGCAGCGTGTGCCCGTTGGCATCTGTGCATGTGCTCAGAAGCAGAAGCACAGTTCTTCATCCCAATGTCACTCTTTAATTTTTTTTTTTTTTTTAAAGTAATATGATTTTTTCTTAACCTTTTCACTACACTGTCCGCCTGGGCCGATTGACATCAATGACTGGGGTGTCCGTTGCAAAGTGGATGGAAGGAAAATGAATGAATTGATAGTAAGGCATCACAAAATGTATTTATTCTGATAACTCTGTAATTCTTTAAAGTACATGTTCTTACATGTGATCTGATATATACAGGGTTTTTTTCTGCAGAAGTGTTGAAGCCTTGGTTGTAGGAGACTTCCTCACAACACTTCAGTGGTGTTGTTTGATAGGAAATGAAGAGCTACAGTGTCAGTGCTTGTTTGAGAGTGCTCTTCTGTAGAGCCTGCGTGTTTTTGGAGTGCTATAGTGTTTGCATTGCTTTGTGCTCCATATTTTTTCCTTTCCTATGAGTTCGTACTTTGGCGCATTGAGGTAAACAGCTGATGACAGAGGATGCATTGGATAAATGTTTATTTCAGCACTTTGGAAATGAGTTTTTTGAAGTGGAATTTATCTTGTGGATGTGTGTGTGTCTCTTCATACGAGCTCATTTGGCTACAGACTAGACCTAGGTAATGTGAATGGCAAAATAGTAACGACTACATATAAATAGAGGTACGAGTATTGTGGAAAAGAAATTATTCTTAATGTAAGTGTTACACCCGAAAGAAAACTTTATACATTCAAGAAGTATCGAAGTTGGCCACTGTATATTTATGTGCACAAGAGCAGGGTTAATTTAGGCATAGTCACCAATATTTAGAGGTTCAAAACTGAACCCCACATACTCTCCCCAGAACTGAATAACAAGTTAAAGCTGTAACATTTTCCTGCCTATCTGTAGTTAATTTGTTTGGTCAGATGCTTGGCTGCGTGCACGCACTCGGTTGCTCTGGTTGTTCCACAGAAGCGTAGAATATAACAACTTAAATCGGAGATAAGCTTCAGATAAGCCAGTCCTGTGCAAGGAAGCAGGCAGTCCCTCCACTGCGAAGCAGAGCCTAAGTCTTTGCTGAGCCGTATGCTTGGTGGTACGTGATCGTATTATTTTGACCTTGTGTCTAAGATTGATAAACTCTGTGTGGTGGCCATGTTCCAGGGAGGAGGAAAAAAAAAACCCCTGACCTACAGACCGCGATGCTGTAATAATGTCAAATAATATAAAGTAATATCAGAATGCAGAAGAAAATCGCTGCAGTGAAGCAATTTAATTTCTGTGAACGGAAAGCACTTTAATGGGAATGCTAGGAAAATCTGCTGTTGTTCCTGCAGCAGAGGTTATGAGGTGATTTTTCCTTTTTTTGAAACTCTGCTGCCTTGTAACTGGTGACTTTGAAGCTTTCTGTTGTTTTCAGTGTGAACGGTCATGCTGCTAAAGCAGGGAGTTTGCTCTCTTCTGAGTCTGGTTTCCAGGCTTGCCTCGTGAAGGAAAGCAGTTTCAAATACTCGTTTCCAAATGGTATTATACTGCTGAATGTGCGTTATATGCAAAGTTTTGCCAGTGAAGTGCGAGTAATCCTCTTTGAACAACAACTTGCAATAGCCTTCACTGAAATGGTGTTGGAAACAGTGCCAGCTGCCTTTCGCTTTGTCTGCTTAATTGCAATTTAACAGTAATCCAAGATCTATGCAACTGTGACAGCAATTCTTAGATATAGCTGAGTTTGAAAGGACCTTTAGTTCATCCAGCGCCAGCGATAAAAGCTACAGCAGAATAGTGTATTGATAATGGACTCAAACGTTTCTCTAACCATTGAAAAATAAACAAAAAGAAACTTTTCCCTCAAAGCTATAAAGTTTTGCTGTTACGGAAAGGATGTGCTATGGTGTGAAAACGTCACCGAGCTTATTCTGGGCTGTGTTCTGCTGTGCTGACTGACAAGCCTGCCATGAGAAGGCATCCAGGTGTAGGTTATGTACATATTAGGTTATATATAGTTTTTTTTTATATATATAGGTTATATAACCTATATAACGAACCCCAAACTTATGTAGGTTCAGGGTGTGACTCCATAAGTTTATAAGAGGGCTGTCAGATACAAAGATCTTCTGACTCAGGAGATGTGGAAGCCACGACTTGTTGGAGAGGCTGGGAAGGTACGGTGAGAAGTATTATTTATGCACGCTCTGTTCTTATACTGCACCCTGGGCATTTGGCATTGTTCTCCTGTCGGAGGCAGGATCTGGGACTTTGCGGATGTTTGGTTTGAGCTGCTACAGCCTTTCTTGTATTTAATTAAATATATGAAAGTGCACAAGCAGTGTGAAAAGGTTACTTAAAAGTTATTGGACACTTTCTGTGTTCTGCTGCTCAGAAACAAAATCAATGCCTGAGTTCACAACAGAAACCTATTGACAGTCTTCAGCATTTTGATCTTAATTGCTCTGTACTTGTTCCTGCTGTGAGGAGTATGATAGTAGCTTGAAGAACATTTGTGAAGCTAAATTAGCCTACTTTGAGCGCTGAGACACAATACCAAGAGCACCAAAAGGTCCATGGCGGTTAAATACCATTGAAAAGTCCAAAACTTGGATGACATTTGGGCACTCACATATTGGGTCACACACTGAATGATTTTTGTAGAAGGAAGTGTTGGAGTGCTCCTTGGTTGTTGAGCATCGTTCATCCTCTGCTCAATGGGCATTGGGAATTGTAGGGGGGGAAAAAAAAAAAGTGATCATCCTGATACTCCTCAAATGCACAAATTTTTGAATCCTTGACTTTGAAATCTCCCTGCTCTTTTGGCAGAGCGTAAGCCATACGTGTTTGTGTGCAAATGAAGCAAGTTTTGCCTCAACTACATTTAACTGATCCTCTGAACTGGGTTCCTCAGAGAAGTCTGAGATCACATAGACGTGTTATTATTGAAAGTCAGGTGTGTTCCCATAGAGTCCATTGGAAGTACTTAGAGTGAAGGAGATGTAACGGCAGTATCGTTTCGCAGAACAGTTCTGCTCTATCACTGTTTTAATTAAAGTCGTTCTACTGATGGAAAGTCTATTCTCTGGTGTTTTCTTTAATGTAGTCATAATGCATCAGTTTGAGCTCCCTTGCTGCAACATCTTTCATTATAATCCACTTAGCTAAGTTTATAATTAAACTTCTAAATTCAAACCTGCTTTTGTTATGTTTTTAGGATGTAGGAAAACTGAAGCAGGAAAACTTAGGATTCGTGTTTTTTACCCCAAACAAATGGATGTAAGTTAAGAAGCAATTAATGGGCAGTACAGTTATTTCATATTCTTGCTTTTAATCCCCAGAATCTTCCATAGCTTTGGGACAAGAAGCAAATACGATTGAATAGAAGAAAAAAGATTAAATAATTAATAGATTAATAGGTAATTAATAGATTAATAGATAATTAATAGATTCTTACAATTTGAATGTAGACATCACCAACGTACCTGAACTTTCCAATATAACTGGTGAAGATGGTGACTACCTACTAAGCTTTCCAGCAATGGAGTGTTGAGGAAGGTTGTTAAAGTTTATACATGAAAATGGACCAGGGTGAATTTATGTTCAGCTTTGTCGATCTGGAGGTCATGCAGGCTTAACTCCCAGCGCAAAGCAGGCTGGTTTAGACCATCTGCTTGTTGTTTGGAGTTATCTTCCATATGCAGACGTGTTACGTACGACCAGATGTTCTTTCAGGCATTATTTATCCTTACAGTTATTGTAGCAAATTACCAAAGAATTGTGGAGCTTAATGTTTTTATTCTGGATGAGTGACCACTTAGGACAAAAATACTATTGGGCAATTGTCAACCTGATGTATAAATTTAGCTCATTCACGCTGTATGTTTTTATCCAGAATTTTCTAAAACGCTCCTGGAAGAAGAGTAAATATTTTTAACTGAGGTTTGGAGATGAAGAAGTAGAGGTATAGAAAATCAAGCTACTGTTTCTCATACATGCCAAGTCACTCCACTGAAATCAAGGGGAGCGCTTGCAGAATCAAGGACTGGGGTCAGAGCGTGACCTTACGTGACTTTTTGCACAGGAGGTCTCTGACACAGCGGGAACTAGAATGAATTTAGGGTGCCCCTACTCTAACCAGAAGACTGTCTTTCTACACATGTGTAAGTGGAAAAATGTATGGTGTTTGTTTTCCACATGGAAGTGAAGGCAATTAGTGTAACTCTGTTCGTTAAATAAAAAATCGGGCAGTATGCATGTACACCCCTGCCGTGGGCACATACGCGCTTATATCTGAAGGTCTGTTCCTCGTTTGATGTATGTGACTGTGCAAACACTTTCATTTTGTTAAACTCGGTACCTGTAGCACTGGCATTAGTGGTTTTTTGGAAATCTCTCCCCCAGGCATGGTCTGCAGTGCACGTCTGTGGTGATCAGCCTTCGCTGCTACAGGCCAGGCCTTCTTCTGGCTTAGGACAGAATAGAACTAGCTTTTTGGATAACAGCTTTCTGAGAAGGCAAGGCAGATTTTACTGGTATCTGAGGATGAAGAGTATGCTATAAACATCCAGATTACCTTGGAATATCACAAGCAATGGGTTTGTGCTCTGTGTAGTAGGCAAACAGTTGCATAATTACCACTTACGTTTATGTTAAGGAAATTTATTCACGATTAATGATGCTTATCTTTGTGCTAGACACCTGCCAAACAATTTATAGCCACACATATGATCTGCAATTGTTTTTTTTTTTTGTTGCTGTTTAAAGTGCTTGGGATTATTCTAATTGCATCGTGTATTTTAAATGGAGAGTGCTACCCAGGTGTCCTTGTCAGCATTCCCTTCTCATATAAAAAAAAGTAGGTCAGGTTTACCCGTGACAGGGAAGGTCACAACTCCGGTGAACTCAGGGGGAATTTAATTGATGTATGAGA
>VYZW01024702.1:1450-18613 GCA_013401315.1 Balaeniceps rex | reverse complement strand
TCAGGCATCCAAGCTTACAACAGTTATGACTCAATCTGGCTTGATTTCTGGTAGGCAGATTAAAATGCATTGTTTGTACCAAACAAAGCATGAATAATAGTATCGCCTTTGTCTGCCTCTTGCACTGCACTGCTGCTAGAGCTGTAGGAGACAATCCCCCCTACTGGTGATACTCACAAAGAGACTTTACCTTCAGCTTCCTGCTCATAGGAGGCTTTATGGTGGGGCAAGGCTGAGTTCAGCGATGCAGAAGACTGTTCAAGTAGCTTTCAGCTTCTCTTTATCTTGCCAAGTCCTAGGGTCAATATGGTGAGGTCACTGCTGGATTGTTCCTATTCTTCAAGTTGCTCTGATACAACCACTCTATTTAAGAAATTATAACAAAGTGTTCTTATTAGTGCATTTGATGAATTACATTCTAAAGGATGCAACTCTGACCCCTGCATTAACTTTTTTGTTTTTCTTTATTTTTAGAAGAAGAGCTAACAAGGCTGATTTCCTCACTGCAGGCCAAATCGTTGTAAGAGTGCGTTATCACTTCTTTGGCCCACTGGGCAGGATGCTGTCATCTTTTTGAAACAAAGGGGGATATTTTTAATTTACACTGAAAAGAAGCTTAATAGAAATTCAAGTGATGTAATTTGGGGGGAAACAAATTCCCTTCTGTTTGTTTTGTTTCTGTATCCACTAGACAGTCAAGAGAAGATTTTTGAAGTAACTGTAGGTGAGTAGCAGTTACATTACCAGGACTTTTTTTTGCATTTTAGCCAAAGGAAGTTTTGCTTAATGTGCGTAAACTGAACAGTCTGTGATGCAGAGACACAACTATAGTCTCTCCCATAGAGAATCACATAAAATGCCTGACTACAGAGAGCAGCCTGACATCCTCACTCTCACACTCTCTGCTCCTTCTGATACTTCAATTTGTTTTGTGTTGTGGCACAGTTTTAGGCTAGAAAGCAGTCCCACATAGATCCACTCATAGACTAGTGGGTTGCATGTCTTTACGCTAACATTGCTGAGCAAGCACTGTAGTCAGTAAAAACAGGACTGGCACTGCCATTTTCCCCTGTGTTCCAGCTGTGCTCTAAAAGGACAGCAGCTGTTATCAGGTATTTGTACCCTATTATGCAACCAGGAAGAGGAGCACTTATTTCTGAAGCCAGCTTTGGTTTAGGTGAGACAAAAATACCAAACTGCTCAGAAAGGAAAAGTTACAGGCATATGAGAAAGCAGAAATCAGATGCCTAGAAACACCAGAGTTGGAGTAATGAAGGACCTCTGCCAGCATTTCCTAGCTGAGGTTAGCTCACAGGTTTGGACCTCTGTCTTGATCTCTAGTCAAAGGGCAGGATACAGGCTTGTGAGTGTCACTGTTCCTGACTATCTGTTCTCACCATCATACTTCATCTAGCTATATCTTGAATTAGAGCTGAGTAACTTGATTACCCACTTTAACTCCCAATGAACTCCACGAAGTCCCACTGCCAAGTTTTCTACTATTATTCTTTTTATTTTAAAGAGCTGTGGACTACATATACCCAGGTGCTACTGCATCATGGGATGTGTAAAACTGCCTGTGTATTTGTTCCTGGGACCAAACTAGCTAACTGAACCGTTGCTGTATTCATCATTGGAGAGACCTGCTTTTCCCAAGCCTTGGAGCGCTCTGCCCTCCATTCCCCCTCTATACGGGAAGCTGACAATTGTACCATCTATCACCGCATAAAACTACATCGCCTCATCACAACTCCTCCTGGGGCATAAAGTCTTAGAATTCCTAGCTTCCAAAATTTTATTTTAACAGGATCCACCTACTTCATTTTTTTCCCCTACTTATGTTCCAGAAACTCAGGCGGTAAGAACACATCATTTAGGCAATGCAGAATGTCTCCAGCAGTAACGCAGCACAAATGGACTGCTTTGGAAAAGATAATTACTGGGTTGGAGTTTTCAATACATCTCTGAAAACATAATCTCTAATAATTTGAGTCCTGACTATGCTACCACCTACTAACACACAGAAAGAGTCACCAAAGCGGAACTGCTCTTTAGTCTCGCCATGATTAACACCTGCCACAGGAGATGTAAATTCCCTAGCAGCTGTGAGCTAGCATTAGAGCAAGGTCAAGGTTTTTTGCAGTTTGGGGTTTTTTTCTTCCAGTGATGAGGAAAAATAAAAAGCCATAGGAGGCCATATTTTCTTCTACTTTTCTTTTCCTCTTTTCCCATTTCTCAAACACAACAGATATATTTTTTCTTTCACAATTTGCTTTTGGAATTTTAAATGGTGATGCAGAAATTTGTTGCAACAATTTTTGGAGCAACCTCCCTTCCTGTACCTCATGTGCTCTATCAAATTTATACTACCTTAACTACAAACTCTACACCCTGCATCACAAGGTATTTCCTAAAATATAATTCACAGTTCATGAAACATTTGCTGTAGGTCTGCAGAGAACTGGCTGACTACATGATCCCAACACCTTTTGCAACTCAGTAACTAACCTGGATAAATATACAAAAATACCTTCCTTCCTGATATCACGTTCCTGAGCAGGCAATGGCAATGCCACAAGAATTTTTATCAGTCATTCATGGGAAGCAATGAGGTAGGACTCAACACTGCCAACTCCCAAATATTTAGGGGAATGTTTCTTGCTCCCCTCCCCCCCCAGTGAAGCTCTCTGCTAGAATCAACAAATTTGCACAACATCCTTGAATTTCCAGCTATAATTCTAGTCCTCATATGGCCAGATAAAAGTTTGAAAACCCGATGCTTAACATTTTTGCTATTTTGTGAACTGCTTTAGTTTAAAACTAACGTCTGATTCTGGTGGAGGTATGGGTTGGGGTATGTAGAAACAGCAAAACTTTGTGTTCATGCTGTAAAAACCCTTGTATCCACGCCACAAAACACTACTCTAGTGGGTATCTTAAGGTATTGAGTTGTTCTAGTCATAGACAGATCTTGATGCTTTTCAGCTGCTTTGAATTTCTGTAAGTGCTGATATACAAAAAGTCATGATATATAAAGCAAGTATGCATCTGAAATCTTTCAGTATGTGAGACACCTACTTCTGTTATTGTGTCCTCAGCTTCAAATACTCCTAATTAGCAGCTGTCTCCAATCTTGTAATGAGTCTGTAACATCATTTAGTTCTGAAGCCACACGCTGTTCAGATTGCCCTTCCGATTTTAATGTGAGTTAAATTGGGATTTAACTTTTACTCATCTCCCAAGTTTCTCAGCTGTGAATAATCCTCTCAGCTCAGTGATTTGGCTGGTATTTGTTACCTGTGCCATGCTGCTAAATTGCTACTACCCATCCTAACAAGCTCTCTGACTGGGCCAGCTGACAACTGTCTCAAAACAAAATGAAAGGGAAACCAGCAACAAACTCTCCTAACCTTAATTGGGTGGTGTGAAAAACAGGTTACCTCATCAGCCTTTATAGTCTTCATGGATTAATTAAAGGATAAAGTTTGCTGCAGAGGAGTTTATGAGGCAATAAATAGCTCTTGTGGCTGATTAAATGCCAAAGCAAAGCTGATAAAGGCATCTAGTAATTGCAAAAGCCATTTAGTGCCTTGAATACATCTCTGCCACAGATGCAAGTCCTACTATATGACAGATCAGCAGCAGACTAATGAAACAGAGAGAAAGTCTCCTTGCCTCCAGAGAGCTCAAATAGATAAATAAATTCATAAGGCATGCAACTCAGCCCCAAATCCAGGTTGATCCTCACTTGTCAGGAAACAGGCAAAATGCAGCTGAAGATGGTGATTTTCCTGCTCTACAAACACTTCAACAGCACACAAGCCACCTCCCTGGGCCAAGCACCATCGTTTTACCTGCAGGGCCGCAAAAACCCTAAAAAACCCACCAGAGCGCCTGGTGCTCCCCAGCTCTTCTAGCAGCAGCCGAGCAGTATTGCTGCCACTGGGGGAAGAGGACCGCAGCCCAACGCGCCTTGCCCTTGGTTGTGAGGTGGTGGTTTTTTTGGGGGTGCCCAACAGCAAACCTGGGGGTGGGATTCAACGGGGGAGTGAGGGGACGGGGGTGCTCCGAGGCCGGCTCGCCAACCGCTGGTGCCTCGGAGGGAGGCGGGGGCTGCCGGGGGCGCCCACACCCTCCCTCCGCTCTCCACAAGACACCGTCACATTACCTGGTCGCGCGGCCGGCGGTTCTGGAAGGCTCGACACACGGTGGAGGGGCGGGCTCCGCGTGCTGCCCAACGGAAACTAACGGCCCGCTCGCTCCTAGCTGTGAGTGCCCTGGGCTGCGCGGGGGGAGAGTGAGGGTGAGCTCTGAGCTGCGAGGACAAGTGAGGGACAGGGGCACTCGTGATTTAGAGGCCTTTTCAATTATTATTATTATTATTTTGAGCGTGAGGGATGGTGAAGGTATGAAGGCAGCCCTGGCTGCTGTGTCCTCGCAGCTAGTGTGGGGCCTTGGGTCCCACGTGTAAGGGTTGTATTTTCTCTAGGTTTCTGTGCAGATGCTAGAAGCTGCAGGGTCCTTCCAGCCATCTGCCCCTTAAGCTTACTTGGACTTCCAGGCTGGCTGGTTTGTTTTCTCCTCTGGTGGTGGCACACTAGGCTTCTGTGCTGATGGCTGGAGCTGCTTTTCCTGCTGAAGTGGGACGAGGAGGAAGCAACACGCTAGGCTCCCAGGGGTAAGGCATTCAAATCTGTTCCACTGCGGTGCTGTGGTGACTTCAGGAGCTGTGACCACATCTATATTGGAGGCAGAAAGACTGCACAGTGGGAACTTGGAGAAACGAACCAAACTGAGCCAGGGAAAATGGGCTGATTACAAGTGCATCTCGCATCTCCTTCACTTTTCCTGACCCCACACAAGCCCATGTAAACTGTCATGGGTTTTGTTTTGGTTTTTTTTTTCACTCTTCTTGCTTTGTTGCCTTGCTCTCAGCTGATAAATAATAGGCACAGCCAAAGAATGATCTAACTTGTAACTGTGAGAACACACAGTTCTGCTTATTATAAACAATAATTAACTACTGCTGACTGTGCCAGCCATGAGAAGCCTGAAATACTGATCACATCTTGCAGCTCTTACCAGGGCAGCAAAGAAAGCAGAAGTATCAACTTTGAATTCTGCCACGTTGTCCTTTCCAGCTTGCAAATGAACTGATAATTTAACTGATATGATGCCTAAGTGGGTGAGCATTAAATTAATCATAAACAAAGACAAACACTGGTGGGCTGGCATTGACTGTTGGTTTGGTTAGTGAGCACGATGTTTCTCTCTGCAGTCTCTTGAAAATACCTTCTCCTGAATATGAGTATGGGCAGTATTTTGACTTCATGCATAGATACGAACTTTGCCTATGTTTATATAGGTATCCAAAGCTTCCAAATGAACAGGAAATAGCACCACAGTACTTTTAGTTTGGTTGACAAGATTGTTGTGTTTTGTGAGTGATGATACTTGCAAGATAGAGGCACCAAGTTGCAAGTGTCCCAGAAATGTTTTATAATTTGGACTGAGTGGAGATGTGGGCAGCATGGAGAAATAGATCAAAATACAGTGCAGCTTTTTCCTAAGCTCCGTCCTTTTTGACAGAGTCGAAAGTCAATTTTGCTCCTAAGTGAAGTAGCTCTGATTCAGAAGAGAGGCAGGAATCAGAGTGGTTTGCTTTCTTGGGGTTGATGTCTTTTTAATGTCTTCCTTCTCTGGCTATTGCAGAGATCATACACAGTTCTACTGACTTTTTTCAAGCTCTGTTTACTAACTTTCAAAAGCAGTTAGATTTGAACATCTGCATTAGCTCTTCCCTTGGCTTATCAGTACAGATTTCTACTTGAACTCTTTATTTCTAGGATGCTAGGCTGTGATGGATAATTAAATCGTCGTAAGCGCAGCATGAGTCATGCGAAACAGGGTTAGAATACATAAACGTGTGTCTGGAGAGAACAATATTTATTCAAAGAGAAATAACACAGGAACAGTAGCAAAAAGCATACCACAGCTAACCACTCAATTCACTTGCTGCCGGTATACTGATAAGTATTCCTGTTTTCTCGATGGAGTATCTAAGCAGCCAGCCTGCCTAAACTATGAAATGTAATTACTCTGACATATGGGAAATCTCTGGCAGGCACAGACTTGGCACGGACAGCGCAGCGTCACTCTGCAAAGGCCCTGGAACCAGAGTGTATGGGAGACGTGGCCAGCATGTTCCAATAGCTCAGCTATTTCTGTGCCTCTGACTGAACTGCAGATTAGTTCGATTTGCCGCGTTCCTGGAACAGCCCTTTGGCAGGATGCAGCATATTACTCTTCCGTTCTCCCCATTTCTGCACTTCACCCTTCCCTGTTTTTCCTGCAGTTTTTTGTACCTGAGTCTGAATTACGAGTTTGAAGTTGCTGCTCTCTGGATCGACTTCCTTCCTCCATCTAAAAAGGGAAATTGAGCAGTAAACATTTTCCTTTAGTATGTGGAATTTTCCTCTTACAACTTAGAAAATCCTGGTCTGAATTTTACTTCAAAAGAAAATACTGCAGGTCATCATCTGTAAGAGCGTATGTTTGTTGATGACTTGCTAAATTAACGACAGACATCCAACACTGAGTTAGCTATCCACGTGATGTAGAGCTAAGAAAATAGCCCAAGTTTTGAGCATGTGACTTTTTTAAGGTTTGGGGGAGGGAAAGAGAAAGGGAAGACAACCTAACAAAGTTCCTGAAATCCATGTTTGAGTTCCCTCATGTTATCTGGTGTTAAGTACTTTGTTTCTTCAGCTATTCCTTTCTTCCATTTAAAGTATTCAAGATTTGGCATAGTGTAGCATTAGAGTTTGTATAGTCTTTCACATATTTATATACTAAAATGGATTTAAGTGGCAACTTTTTAGTCAATGTAAATTCAGTCTTAGCCCTCTTCGTGTAAGCAGCAGATCTGATAATTTTTTCATAGAATCTCAGACTGTTCATTTGCGCAGAAACTTTGGATTCTGCAAACCAGCCTCTCATCCCATTCAGCTGTACGTTCCTACAGTTTATTTTAATGAGAGATCAGTGGTGCACCAGTCTTGAGAATTACAGTAGTGTGTGAGGAGTAACACGTTCAAAGTGATGATGGTTGAGGGTGGCACCTCACTCAGCTGGCATAGAAATGTTAGCACTTGGAGAGGCAATTGGAGTTCCTGAACTGGAATGGGCTCTAGTTGGTAAGAGAAAAATCTATCAGAATTGATAGAAATTACAGTCCTTGCCATATTGCACTTAAATATTTGTCCTGAAAGCTCCAATAGTAGTATTTTAAATGTATCTTTTTTGATAGTTGTCTTCCTTTTTCTTGGAAGCAAGTGTAATTTTCGAACCTGAACTTAGTGGCTGGTATACTTGTTGTTAATCAGGATATGAGCATCATTCCTGACTTTATGAAGGACTGAGCAAGCAGCCTCATTGTGTGATGATGGGTATTCTTACATGGGCATAGTGAAAGCACCCATAATACCACCTTATCTGTGGTATTATGACAGCTGTGCCTGGAAAGCTCTAGGTAAAAGTTGAACTTAATGTGGCTCCCTTGTGCAAGTACTTTATGACCACATGGAGTTCCTCCTTCATCTTGGTTTTTTTAATAAAATCAGTATTTAATTTTTTTATTTTGCACAGCGTGATCCTAAGGCTTTACCATACCTTTTACTGCTCANCCCCCCCCCCCCCCTGCTTCTGGTGCTAATCATTATAGTATCTGAGTATCTCACTATCTCAGTTTTATAAATCCTTTGTGAGATGAGGAGGTGATATTTCTCCTTAAGCCTTGGCCCTCCTCTGTAAAAGTAGTAAAAAGACAAATCTATTAAACTTGGGTTCCTGGCATAAGGTACCAGAGACCTATTTTTATACTGCCTACTCTGAGAATTAACAAATCATTGTTCCAAAAGACTTCAGCTTTAAGCGACAAGCCTCCTGGTCTTAACTCCTTCCAACGAGTGCCAATAGAGACCTTAGTTTTCCTGAAATTGTGTTTCATGGGATGTACTGCACTTTCTTGAAAACTCATTTAAATTGAAAAAGAAAGTACTAAATCTATTTAAAATATTTTTGCACAGCTCTACCGATAAGTGAAGCAGAAGATTAAGTGTTTGAAATGTTGATGGTCATGTGTGCTAGTTTGTGCAGATGCAATGCTTGCTGGGTACAACTTAAATGAGATGTAAAGTTGCAAGTTTGGATCCCTGTGTCTACAAGAAGATCATAAAAATGGCTTAACCTTAGCACAGACAATCATTGAGAGTTACTCTGTTGTCTTCTTGCATATCTATTGCAATTTAGCATTAAAACCCCAAGATCCCAATGGGCCTAGTACACTTACTGGGAAAGACAAATTCAACCTTCTGAGCCAATAAGAGAGAGCTGTGTTTTTCAATAGAAATAAAAGCTAAATATGAGACGTCTTAGGTCACCCAGTCTAGCCCTTGTCACTACAGGGTTGTTCCTTCGAATGGATAGCTCTTGTTCTTGGTTGTGGGTTTTGGGTTTGGGTTTTTGGTTTGTTTGTTTGTTTTGTTTTTTTTTTTAAATTAAAAAAAAATGACAAGGCCCATTTTCTCTTTTACCTGAAAAAAATGTTTCAGAGCATAACATATCTCAGCAGCAAGAGCATTTTCTGGTCAGTCAACAAGCCTTTTTAGGATGGGCTACATACCTTAGCCCATGTAACTTCATTTTTCTTTTTGAGGTTGTGTGTTTTTGGTAATCTTTGTTCAGCTTCACCCATATTTAAGTCTTCTTTAGTATTTCTGTAGGAAGTAAATTCCTTTTTAAACATTTTGTTGTGCATTCCTTGTGGAGGCAATACAAATAAAACTGTGAAGACATGCCATTTCAATGTTCCAGTAGTATGCCTTGCAAATAAATGCACAGTTGTGTGTAATAAAAAAACCAAAACTGTTCTCTGCAGTAAGAGGTGGAAGCATGTGCATTTGTGGAATTCATTGTAGAACATCAGGTGTAAGTTTTTGGTATAAAACTTAGTTTATAGAAACATTTGCACTGTAGAAGCACCTTTTTCTCACCCTGAACAAGGGTAAATACAGTTAATAATTTACTCTTTGCACAGGACTACCGTGACTGAACAATTATAAACATCTAAACATGAACAACTCATCGTAGCATTTAAGCAGTATTAAAATGGTGATTAGATTACTGAAACATTTTGCTTTCCTAAACTATTCCTAAGATTTTGATTGCTTTAGGCACATGCAGTTGTTAATCTGAGAGGGTAACCAAGCTCTTATTAACTGCTAAATTTTGGACAATATAGTAATAAAGGACAGTGCTACAGAAATGGAGATCCTTCCCTACTTCAAGAGGCTAGTGAAGAAAGGTCTTTTAAAAAGAAAACAAAACAAAACAAAACAAAACAAAAAACAAGAAAAAAAATCCCAAACCACCTAGTTCAACATAGTATATTTAGCTGTTGACCAAGAAAAAAAGATACATGGCAGCTTGGCACAGACCACCTACTCTGTTAAATTAAAGCTACCTTACTGTAAGAAATAGAAGAAAATTAATTTTTTGCTTTATTTATTGCATAACACCTCTGAATGGAGAGGACCAAAAGCCTTCTCTAAATCTGTGGATTGCCATTTTGGTTTTTGAGATGTGCTCACTTGTTTAGTACCTTCCCTCCCCCAATGCCACCATCATGCCAGCAGAAAGTTCTGCTTGTGCATGCACACAGCAGAAGGAAGAAATGCATCTCCGCCTTGGGTCACACCCAAGATCGCTGTGATGTACGTCAGTGTGAAGTCGGAGCTCTGTTATCCTGCTGCTGTATGGTCCTCATAGGAGCACCTCCCAGGAGTGGAGTGGCATCCCTGTACTGGAGAGGGTAGTTCTGTCAGTCTCACACCAATGGAGACTTTCCTGTGTTGGGCAGAATCCCCCATTTCAGCTACGGTTTGACTCTGGTTTTGGCTGCCAGAGTAGCAACTAAAGCTTGATTCCTGAACAGTGAGTCAGCCTTAAAAATAAAGTGTAACTGAACAGATACCTCCAAACCTGCTATAGAGGAGAATATTGAGGAACTAATGAAGCCACTAGAAGGTAAGGAGCCAACTAATACAGTTTCTGACACAAATTCAAAGGTCATGTCTTCTACTAGAACACTGAAAGAATTCAGATGAATCATCTCATTGTTACAGAATGCTTATACTCAGAGAGCTACCCTTGAAGTAACTCACTTAAACGTGATTTAAAAGGTGAATTAATTTTTACTATAAAGCATCTCCCTGCTTGGCTTAAAGAAAAAAATGCAGCTTGCAAGCTTTTGATTACAAAGCAACTTATCACCAGCCAGCAGTCAGTTATTGCTGTGGTCCCTAAAAGATTTAAAGCTTGCCCTGTGCCAAAGCTGTTTAACGCTGCACACCTAGCTATATTTGACACTGCATTATTTGCCATTCATAAGCAAGTTAATTAAATCTTATATATGTGAATATGTTTTCATCTTGGAATTTTCCCACAATTTCTAACATGGCTTGAAATGGCCTACTTCTGCTTGAATTAAGACTTAATTAGAAAGATGTCTTCATTGCCTTAGTAACCTGTAGAACCATGGGATGGTTGGGATGAGTGGATTGAGAGCAGCCCTGCGGAGAAGGACTTGGGGGTACTGGTGGAAGAAAAGCTGGACATGAGCCAGCAGTGTGCCCTTGCAGCCCAGAAGGCCAACCATATCCTGGGCTGCATCAAAAGAAGCGTGGCCAGCAGGTCAAGGGAGGTGATTCTGCCCCTCTACTCGGCTCTGGTGAGACCCCACCTGGAGTACTGCATCCAGCTCTGGAGCCCTCAGCACAAGAAGGACATGGAGCTGTTGGAGCAGGTCCAGAAGAGGGCCACAAAAATGACCGGAAGGCTGGAGCACCTCTCCTACGAGGACAGGCTGAGAGAGTTGGGGCTGTTCAGCCTGGAGAAGAGAAGGCTGCAAGGAGACCTTATGGCGGCCTTTCAGTACTTAAAGGGGGCCTATAGGAAAGATGGGGACAGGCTTTTTAGTAAGGCCTGTTGTGACAGGACAAGGGGTAATGATTTTAAACTAGAGGGTAGATTTAGACTAGATACAAGGAAGTAATTTTTTACAATAAGGGTGGTTAAGCACTGGAACAGGTTGCCCAGAGAGGTAGTGGAGGCCCCATCCCTGGAAACATTCAAGGTCAGGTTGGACGGGGCTCTGAGCAACCTGATCTAGTTGATGATGTCCCTGCTCACTGCAGGGGGGTTGGACTAGATGACCTCTAAAGGTCCCTTCCAACCCAAAGCATTCTATGGTAGTAAAGTCAGGAATACCACTAATTGTAAATGTAAAATTACCAGATTTAAAGACAAATGTTTAAGGTAAAACACAAACTTTCTAGTGATAATGCAGCTAGTACAAAGGACTAAAGTAAAATACTAAACTTGAACTAATTTGAGTTAAACTAAATCATGAGTATGCATACCTTAGATCTTCAGTGTCATTTTGATTTCAGCAAGCTTGGAAAAAGCCTCCAAAAGCATTAGGGAACAGGATTAAAAAAAAAAAAACAACAAAAAAACCACACCCACCACACAATAGTCATAACTACATTTGCAGAAAGAAAGCAGCTTCCTGCTTAAGTGGATTCCAGAGACGACATGCATGGAGAAAGACAGACTTGTCAGATTGAATTCTTAGTTTAAGTATAACAGACATCTCAGAAGGCATGTTTATGCAGACTTGGTGCATGTTTGTAGAAGATAGTTTTCCATTTAGTTTCAAGTAGAATTTCAAGCAGTTTAAAGGTGGTTGAAAAGCACTATTATGAATACAGTTGTTTCAAAACAGTTCTTCCAGCCCAGAGTGTGGTCACGAGTAAGAGGTACTTAGTTTTCACAAATGAGCAAGCTTTGAATCTGGGACCACATCATTAATTTGGAGGTCTAGCTTTGGTGACTACTGGTGTTCTTTTGATGCCGTTAAATAACGCAGGTAGACTAGGAATTCAGTGCAAATTACACACAATGCATCAAGCCTTGGTCATGTGCAGTTCTACTCACGGGTCACATTTTTTGGGGCCTGCCAATGCCTGAACTTGCAGTCAAAGGTTTAGGCTATGTCTTCATTAGGAAGTAATACACTGCAGTAGGGGCAGAGCTATAGAGCAAAATGGTTGGTGCTGAGAACCAGACATCCCTGCACTATCTCTGAAGTTTTTATTAGAGCCTGGAAATAAAAAAAACTTTTCTATTTCAGCCCAGACCCTTGTCTGGTCCAGCTGAATACCCATTAAACAGGTCAAATGCAGTTAGAGGCATTCCAAGAGCATATTTCTTGCTTGAGTTTTGCTGTAAGTGAATCCAGTTTGTGCACTAACAAGCCAGATGATGGTAAATGGTCTAATTTGGAAAGCCTAGAAAAGCTCTTAGTTAAATACTAAGGTAACTAAAAATGTTTTTTATACACTTAGTGCTGTGCTCCTGCTGGTTTCCATTTTGAAAGTGTTAATTCACAGAACACTTAAGATCAGTCAGTACATATAATAATCTTGAAACAATTACTCTAGGTTCTGCTCCCCTGCCATTTTCCAGGTGCAGGAGTCTTTTTGATGACATATCCAAGAGAGCCATCACTAAGAATATTATGGTTGCATAGCAACCTCAATGCGATAAGTAGCTGGTTTAAAGCAGTCCTTTGCTGTGTATTTCTTTTCCAACAGGAGCCAAACAGTTTCCTACCACTGCAACTAATAAACTCCTGAAAAAAAACATATGCAGTGTTTTATGACTAAATAAGAGGTTTCTTTATTCAAATATCTTGTTATTTCTGGGCACTATCACACCAGATTACAGACCAAGTTATCTTAAAGTACCCAGTATTCCAGCATTGTAATTTCTCTGCAAATAGAACACCAAGCCCCATCTTGTCTCAGTAGAAAGCACAACAGAAATATTCTATGTATGAAGGTAGAAATGAACTAATTACTACTAGTAATCCAGCTGTAATTTCCAAAAGCATTAGTCAGCTGCAGTGGAAAAAGTCTTCTCTACAGAAAAAAACCTAAACATGGACATACACAACATACAAGTTATATATTCCCAGTTTTGTTTATTTTCATGGAATGCTAATTTAGTTACAGTATGGCAGTTCATAACTACTGAAATGTGACATTAATTCATCTCCAATGCTGCAGAACAGTCTTGATTTATATATATTGTTTTAAAACAATCTTATTTTACATAGTTGAGGTCTCTCGTGGTTTTTAAGCTCTGATGCTTAAGCACACAGCAAGCTACAAACCTTAGGTTTTATATTTATACATATATTCTATGTATTCAGACAACTGCTGTAAGTTATCTATAATTTAATATTTATAAAAAGTGCATATACTGGTACATATGCACATCTAGAAACACACTTTTACTACTGCCTCCCTTTTATAAAAAGCTGCATAACATACAGCTGTAGTATTCTCACTCACTGCTATTAAAATCCTTTACTATCTTTGTTACACAGTTTCAACTATTCAATTCCCTCAAACTGAATGTAGGTATTTCTATGTATATTTTCTCCGAAAGAAAAAAAGTCCTCTCTATTCCTTTAAGAAGCTTTAAATCATGCATCATGTTTAGTAAACAGTCACTTTAGCATGGATTTTAGAATCCTAGACAGTGTAAAATCTGCTTCTGGAAAATGTCTGTATATTTAATTTCTTCTTTTAGTTACAAAAAATATATAGGATTGAAACATACTGAATACATGCATCTCTCAAAGTGGCTATATTCTAGCCTTATAGATAAATTAAAAAAGTACACCCCTGCTAATAGGATGCAAACATAGCCTCAAATAGGCCTTTACCTGTATTTAATATAGCTCATTACATTAAAAAGTTCAAGTCAGCTGTTATCTCAAGATGGTGTCAAAAGACTGAAGAGCAGAATACATTTATACTTAATATACAAAGGTGGGTGCACATACCTAGTGCCATTTAATTATTCAATACTTTCAAGGCTTCTAGGCTTTGCCTCTGGTGATACAAGTCCTGAAATGATCTGAATGAAAGTTTAAGTCAAAAATTGTTTTTTAATACACCATAAAAGCCAGTTGTGTTTAAAAGAAAAATGTACACTAAACAACCTGAAGTACTCACTGAAACAACTGTACAAAACTATCATAGATACAGAAAGAAATAAGGGTGGAGTTAACTTCAAACAGAAGTAACACTTGTTAACATATGTAAAAACTTGCTTTGTTTTATTCTTCTACCAAGTAAGAATTTGCAGCCGTTCAGAACAAGTAAAATTCAAACCACCTCACAATGTTTACATTTGAAGTTTTTATACAGTGCAAATGTTTAAGACAGAATAACTCCCCAGTGAAACAGGTGACACTACTCAGTGCCAGTCTTTTGAAGATTCTTCTTCCAATAAGTCTATTTACACATTAAGCTAAAGGTTCACTATATATGCTTTGAAGTTTGCTGAATATCAGCAGAAAGATACGTGAACTAGCAGCAGTTGTATTATGAATATATGATGGTTACTTTAATGAATGCATAAAGTTTTCAAGACTGTATTCAGTGTCATACTGTTCTTGATCCCACAGTTCTCCAAGGTTTTCGAGTACTGATTTCATCGATGCTTTCCCAGAAGAGGTAGAGGTATCTGCTTTTTCAGTTTTTCCATCCTTCACAAAAGAAAAAGAGAGTCAATATACAGAATGATGTTTTCAGGAATATACTAAATTCCTCAAGTCTGATGATTCTTTTGGGGAAATATCACTTCCTCCTGTTTTTCACAGAGCTGTCTACTATTCATCATTCAGTCTGATTAAATTTTACACTTCAAAGCAAAGCTTTTCCCTAAGCTTACTCTATTTTTGGTAGCTATTTGTAAAAATGGTTCTTTACCTTGTCAAGAGTGAACAGATCAAGAAGCTGTTCTGTTCCCATGCTCTGTAGGCTTGTGTTTTCTTGGCTGATCACTGTATTTGCAATATTCATTTTGAACTTTTGAAGACCCATGATCTTCTCCTCCAGAGTTCCCCTGGTTATCAGGCGATACACATTAACAACACGTTTCTGAAAGAAAAAAAAGCACACTTGTAGAGGCACCTACAATTGCATCTGTACCCAGGAAGTTAAGAATTCACTGCTTTTCTACAGCTGTAGAGGGAGACAAACAGCAGTCACTCTTTCCCTGTCCAGGCATCAGCAAAGGACAGCCCTGTGGGGCTTCCCTTCAGTTCCTTGTTTCAGTTGCATCTCTTCCTCCACTGAAGGGCAATTCTTCCCTGGCCTCTCTGCAGCAGCTCAGGAAGCACGGAAGAGAAGGCATACCAAGTTGGGGATAGGATAAGAAAGTACACACTTCAACATCTGGCATATTTGCAAGAGAGCAGTCTGAGCTTGGTGGAAACCCCCAGACATCACTTTTTTATATGCTACAACCTTATCCAAATTTGAAGAAACAGGAGTTCAGCAAGGGGAAAAAAAAATTATGGGAAATTAAGAGTTTTTCACCTGCCCAATGCGATGTGCCCGATCCATGGCTTGCAGGTCTCTCATTGGGTTCCAGTCATGTTCCACAAATACTACTGTATCAGCCCCTGTTAAGTTAAGTCCCAATCCACCAACATGAGTGGTGAGCAAAAGAACATCTATAGATGGGTCATTATTAAACCTGCATACAAAAGAAGTTAAGCACCATAAATTTCACTTAAATAATGAATTTATGAACCTTAACTGCTCTGAGGCAGACAAAAGAACAATTTTGTACCATATAAATAATATAGTTCATAACAGTTGGCCTCATATTGGTTATGAAGGGATATGCTTACCGTGAAACAATGGAATGCCTCTGACCAGCAGGTATGCTGCCATCTAGTCGTAAATAAGTAACTGAAGGTAACTGAGGTCTGAGAAGGTCATGCTCCACTATATCCAGCATGCTTTTAAGTTGACAGAAAATAAGTACTCTGTGCTGGGCCACGACAGCTTCTGTACCGCTTTCTGAAGATCCACCATTCCCCAAACCACAGTCTAGCAGCAGCTTAAAGTAAAAGAGCATTAAAGTGTATCATCAAAATGACAGTAGATCTCATGTAAATACTGACACAGAGGGACTATCAGAAGTAGAAGTAAGAGAAACAATAAACTACAGAAGGAAGTCTGTGAGTGACAGTCACTCAAATGACATAATGCAAAGTTTGGCTTCACTGTCAAACTGAAAAATTTGAGAGTCAACAGAATAGTTGTTTTCTTCATTTTGCTTTACTTACAATAGAACTGAATTATGTAATGCAATCTAACTTTATCAAGCTAATAGTCTCCTGTATAATAAATAGGGGAAAAGTTTTTCTGTAACAAGAGGGACAGGAGTAAGAAACAGAATAAAAATAAGGTTTTTGACAAGGCAGCAAAAATTATGCAAACATCATCACCTTGAAGCAAGCTTGTGCTTCCCTCTCCCCCTTGAATTAACAGGAAAAAATAGGGCATACGCCTAAAAAACCCTTGTACTCTATTTCATTTGCTACTTAACTAGTGTTTTAAGATCAGTTTTCATATAGATGAAGTCATAAAACAAAACTGTCTAAATTGTAACATTGGTAGAGACACATTGAGGAAATTTAAGGCACAACGTGCAAGTCTACTTACTTGTTTTAAAGCAGACAGTTTAGGTGCATGTTGGATATCTCGAAGGGATGAATTATGAGCTGCGAGTTGCTCTGTAATTCTTTTATATTCTGGATGTTGGGTTGTTAACACTAATGCCGGATGGTTGCATAGTTTCCGTAAGTATTGCAATGCCTTTAATTATTTAGGAAGTGAAGTTCAAAGAAACGGTTAGCAACAATGTAGTTACAGAAAAAGAATGAACAAAACTGATTGTAAGTATAGGGGCCACTCAGCCACATTCCACAATTTGGACTTTAGGGTACATTTTCATTAAAATAAGGTTACAGGTTTTCTTAATATAAATGTGCATTTCAAACTGTATCCAATAACTGTTAGGAACACAGGAACAAAGACTACCATTCCCCACACCTTCGTGTCAGCGTGGGATATAGTAGATGGGTTTGGGAGCTGTGCAGAGCCTTTGAGAGTTATTGTTTCCAAGTAGCCAAGATTTAATCTGCAATTCTGTCAGACCACGAACCTAATA
>VYZW01024698.1:0-14449 GCA_013401315.1 Balaeniceps rex | reverse complement strand
AGCATCCCTGGTGCCTGCATCCCTGTGCCAGCATCCCTGGCTGACCCGCAGCCCCGGCGGGACCACGCTATCCCCTCCGGAGCCCTGGACACCCCAAAACCAGCACCTGGGGTGGTGCCATGGGTGCATGCCCCAGGGCGCCGGCCGTGCTGGGAAGCAGGCGGTGCTGCCTTGGAGGGTCACCAAGATTTTTCCAAAGATGAAAGCGTGCTCAAGTGTCAAACAAACTTTCCAAATTATCTTCCTGGACACTTTCTCCCTTTGGAAGACAGAGGAGGAACATTTCATTCCCTCTGCGCTGGCGTGCAGCGGGGCTGCGTGAGGGAGCTGGGAGCTGCCAGCGGCGCCCGCAGGATCAGCCTTTCTTCTCCCCGGCATCACCCGTGAGTCACCGTGGTTGCCGCCCCGGCACTGCCAGCTGGGCTCCCCGTCCCCCGCAGCCCCCCGAAACCCCTTCAGGCACAACAGAGGGGTAACAGGCGCCTGACTAATCAGCGGCCAACACATCATCCCTTCCCTTCCTGCAATTTTCAGAGGAATAGTCATAAATAGCCAAATTAAGGCAAACGGAGGATTTGGGGACACCCGGCACCCACTGGCGGGGACCCAGGACCGGCAGCTCCGCTGGCCTTGGCAAAGCCTCCGTGCTATTGCACATCAGCGATGAGCTGAGCAAATTGCTGCGTACCGTCTCTGAGGGCCCAGCGCTAACGAGAGCCACCTAATTAGCGCGCTCCTCCTGCGAGGGGCTCACCCTGGCAGCGCTCGCTCCGCCGTCCGCTCGCTCGTGCCAGCAGCCGGAGAGCACGGCCGGGGACGAGGCGCTTCCCTGGCCCTCGCACGGCATTTTCCTTCCAGGGCCGGACAATGAAAATTCCCAATCAGCTCCTGGGGAGCTGGGCTGGCCCCGCCGCGGGGCGAGGAGCTGCCATGAGCCCTGACGGGGTGCCAGCCCAGCCGGGCACCCGCGGCCACCGCCATCCATCACCGGCAGAACCCGCGGCCACAGCCATCCATCACCGGCAGCACCCGCGAGCGCCGGTGCAGCCACCTGCGGCCGTGCCGCGGCGATACTCAAGTATCTCCACCGCCATCCCCATGTCCATGTTTTTCTCAGCTCCTGTGCCGGGACGGTGCCACCGTGCCCTGCCCGTGCCCACAGGGCCCCCCCAGCCCATGCAGACCCACAACGGGGACGCCGTGCTGCGGGCTTGGTTGTTTACGGAAAGCAAGGCTGCGCCAGATGCTGAAAACCTGCATTTTATGGGTAATTTTTCAATTTATTTCATATTGGCATTAGAAAAAAAATCTAAAGCGATCCCGACTGTTATTACTCCTGGTTTCCTACGGTGAGGCCCAAGGGGTCTGAAATGGCTCCTTTGTTGTCTGAATCGTTAACTCTTCGGGAACGAAACGCGGTGGTGCCGGGTGGGAGCGGGGGGGGAGAGGTGTTCGGGGAGGCTGGGGGGAGAGAGGAGCAGGAGGGCGAAATCCCTGGGGGTAGAGGAGAGCAACACCGATGGGCTTTCCCTGGGCACGGTCGGATGCCCCAGGACACCGACGGACACATCGACTGCAGCCCCGCGGGCGGCCCTCCCCAGGACAATGAGTTTGCTGGTGCTCAGCGGGCCCCCCACCCATTTGTCCCTGCCAGGTGAAGCAGACCCAGAGCATCCCAGAGCGCTGGCTGGGCTCAGCCCTGCCCAAAGGAGCAAATCCCAGCACAATCCCTGCACCCTGCGAGGGCGAAGCGGAGAGAAAGTCCCCCTTGGTCGACTGGAAGCCATCAGGACCGAGGTCCACGCAGGTCCAAGCCCAAACGTCTCCGTGGAGCGAGCAGGGGTGCGGGGCGCTGGCAGGGCCACCTGAGCACAGCTCGCGAAATGCTGGGGTTTCCCCCAAAAGATGGGAGCCGATTCTTGGCCCTTTGATCTCCCCGTGCCCCACCGCCGGCTGGGGCGTGGGACGGGCAGGCGGGTCGGCATCTGTCCTGGGGGTGCTCAGGGGGCAGGGGGGTCCTGTGTGCCCAAGAAGCCCCCTCAGTGCCCTCTCCGGGGGGCGCATAGGTGCTGGTTTGCCCTTGCTGATGCCAGGGGTGGGTGCGCTGCCGAGGGCTGTTGCCGGGGCTGTCACTGGTACCAGTGACCCTGGAGCTCTGGTCGGGGCGGTCACCAGGCTGCTCCAGGGCATGGCTCCTGGCACGGGGCCGGCACGTGCCGGTACGATGGGGTGAGCCCACGGGGCTCCCAGGGTGGGGACCCACAGCGCCGGCACCCGTGGGTCACCTGCGGGTACCTGGCGAGCGAGGTTTCGCAGCCGAACCCCTTCCCCCTCCTGTCCTGCACCCCCTCTGGGCACACCGAGAGCCCCCGGGGCGCGTTTTGGGGAGCACTGCATGGGGAAAGGGGTGTGGGCGGCCGCGTGGGAGCCGGGAAGAGCTCAGCTCAGCTCAGCTCAGCTCGGCTCAGCGCGGCTCAGCTTAGCGTGGCACGGCTCGGCTCGGCGTGGCTCGGCTTGGCTCAGCACAGCTTGGCTCGGCACGGCTCGGCACGGCTCAGCTGGGCTCGGCTCAGCTCAGCTCAGCACGGCTCGGCTCGGCTGAGCTCAGCGCAGCTCCTGCAGCTCGGAGGGAGGTGAGTTACGAGGCGCTCGGAAAATCAGAGTCAGCTGCAATCCTGGGGACAGCAAGGGCAGATCCGCCGCTGCCACCGGAGCTGCCGGAGACCCACCACGGCTCCCAGCCGGCCGGCCTGCCCGGGGGACTCAGCCCTGCCCGGGGGCTGCCGCCGGCCCCCCCAGGGCCTGCCGGGGCTGCCAGGGCCGGGAGCGGGGGGCTGAGCCCCGGGGGGGGGCTGGCACAGGCGGCGTCACCCGCCTGGCTCCACCCCCCCCAAATCGCAGGGGGCTTCGCCGTGACCCCGGCGCTGGGATGGCAGCGGGACAGCCGGACCGCGGCGGGACAGCGGGACGGTTCCCAGCCGAGGTGGCGGCTGGAGCGCTCCGGCGGGGGGGACTCCAGCCAATTTGTTTGCGAGTCGCTTTGTTGCTGCTGGGGGATTTTTTTTTTTTTTTTATTATTATTATTTTGAAGGCGGGGGTGAGGAGAGGGGGCTGGCACCGGCTATAAAGGCAGAGCTCCCCGGAGCAGCCAGCACTTCCCCGCCACCATGAGTGCTCCCCTGGCCTGACAGCCCCTGCCTTCCCGGGGCTCGACGGCTCATGCCACCTTAAAGCACGGCTGCGTGCCTGCGGCAGCGCCGGAGTAGGATGTTGTGAGCCCAGAGCCGCCCTCCTCCCTCTCACCACCCCTCGGCTGGCTCTGGCAGGAGACGAGCCCACCAGCCGCTTGGATGATTTGATTTCTTCCCTGCCCGAAATTACTCCTGCCCAGATGCTGTGGATAATATTCATGTTGCTGTTATTCATCAGCTCCATGGAAATGCTCACGCAGAACCGATGGAAGAAGCAAGGTACGGTGCGCGCGGCCGGCTCGTCCCGCTCAGGTACCGCGGGGCGGCTCTGGGACGCGGGGCTGCCGGCCCCTGCCTCCCCTGCCAGCACCGGAGCCGCTGGCGCTGCCTGCGCGGAGCGGGCAGGAGGTGTGAAACGGGGCTAATCTACGGCCGGGGCTGGAAGGAGCCGGGAGCCAGCACCCTCCCGACGCGGTCCCTCGGGCCCCGCTGGAGACCGGCCGCGTTCCCCTCTCGGTGCACAGCGCGGGGCTGGCTCAGGGTAGATGCGCGCAGAAGGCAATGCCCAGCCCCGTGGCATTGCCTGCCCGATGCCAGCCCTGCCCTCGGGGCTGGCGGGGGCCGGGGGGACGCTGGCTGCCAAGGGGACCGGCTTTGCCAACCCCAGGAGAGCCAGGCACGGTGGGGATAGTGCAGAAGGGGCTGATTTTCCAATATTTCCCTTCTCTGCTTAACGCATTGAGTGCGTGGGGAGTGAAACCTCCTGGCAGGATGCGCAGAGCCACTGCAGGCACCGCCTGTCCCCCTGCCCTGTCCTTCCCCCGAGCAGAGGCACCGGCCCAGCCGCCACTTGGTGCCAGGGCGCAGGGCAGGGCGGTCGCCGGGGCTGTGCCGAGGTGCGTGCACCCCTCCATTGGGCACCCTTGCTCGTGTCCCCTCCGCCACGGCAGTGCCACCCGTGGGGAGCGGGACCAGGGCTGATGCTCAGCTCTGTGCCAGGAGCAGAGCGGTTTTGGAACTGGCGTGTGCCGGGGTAGGGACAGGACCTGGCAGGTCTCGGGGGCCGGGGCGGGAGCCCCCCCAGCTTTCCCTGCAGCTCTTGCATGTTAAAGACGTGCGGAGTCAGCGGGCGCGTGTGGTTATGCGGGTGGCCAGACTGGCAGCCGAAATGCCTCTCCTTGGAGTCGGAAACAGCCTGGCACTGAGAGGGGCTCGGGGTGCCGCAGGGCCAGCACTCCGGCTGCCGGCGCCTGATGCCGAGCGGCCTGATGCTGTGGGGTGCGTGGGGGCCTCAGGTCCTGGCAGCACCCAGGGCTCCGGTCTCGGCTCCCTGCCTTGCACACGTGTTGTCTCTCCCTGTGTGACCAGTGCAGAAGGGCCGGTGAGGTCTCCGGGGGCCGGGAGCCAAGAGGGATGCTGCAGCACCCCACAGCCACCCTGCTGCCGCCGGGAGCTGCCTACAGCCGTGCCCTGCTGCCGCGGAGGGACGGTCTGGGCAGCCCAGTGCCCGGCAGCCTGCCGGTGCCCGCAGAGCCCACGGCGGCAGAGCTGGGCTCGGGGCGGGCAGCGATGGGTGATGCCGCACCGATGGCCGGCACAGCCCAGGCAGGGAGCGCCCACCTGGGCACCCTGCTACCCCCTGTGCCCCCCGTCTCAGCTCAGCCCGGCACCCCGGGTCTGTAGTCGCTGCCGGGTGGGGAGAGGCGAACCCACCAGGTATCCCTAATTTCCCCGGTCCCACGGTGTTGGCGTGAGCCACGTCCCGTTGTGCGGCACAGCCCTCCGCCGGCTCTGCGGCAGCTCCCCGGCGTTGTTCCCGGTGGCAGAGGCGCGTGCCGGCAGCCCTGCCGTGCCGGCAGCCCTGAGGCTCATGGGGCGGAGAAGCAGGATCCGGCCAGCTGAGCTTCCCCCGGCTCCGCACCACGGGGCTATTTTTAAACCCGGTGACGGGAAGAAGGCCCCAGAGCCTGCGCAGGGCTCCCCACCTTCCCTGCCCCAGACGGGGGCTGGAGGGAGAGCGGCGAAAAGAAAAAAGCCATCAAAAAGAACTAGGGAAGGGAAGGAGGCTCGTAAATCCCTGGGTCTCCAGGGAAGCCGCTCCAGCTGCGGCCAGGAACACAAATGTTGTCAGTGTTTGGTAAATACGTAACGGAGACCATAACAACTTAATGGATCCAAGGTGCTTCGTTAGCGCGCTCCCAGCAGATGCAGCCCTAACAAAGCCTCCCGGCCGCGCCGCACCGCGCTGCCATCCAAACCCCTGTGTCCCGGTGAGGGGACCGGGACGAGCCAGCCTGGGGACAGCCACATGGCACCGCGGCACCAGGGACCGGCTCGCACCAGGGGAAGTTGTGCCAGGGACCAGCACGCCGGGCTGCGAGGCATCGTCTGCCAGCATCTCCCCCGGCTTCCCCGGCACCAACCTCTGCTGTCCCCCAGCCCCTCTGCCCCGGGCACCGCAGCCGTGGGGCCCCTCTGCTGTCAGCTCTGGGGGTCAGAGCGGATCAGTGCCAGGGATCGCTCCCGGGGCTGAAACCTGTGTCCATGCCGGGCAGCACCCAGCGCAGCGGCTGGTTTGGCTCGCCCTCGCCCACTTGGCTCTGCGGGGACTGGAGCTGCTTTGGGCCAGGACCTCCCGGCGCCTGCCAGGGCTTGGACCCGGAGTCCGCATCAGCCCCCGCCTGTCCCAGCCGCAGGCGCTGGGCTCTGCTCTGTCCAGGGCAGCCATCTCGCCAGTCCTTTGCTACGTGCAAAAAAACATCTTAATGCTCTAAGATCTGCTGGCAGACGGAGCCTGGGGCCCGAGCACGCAGCGCCGGCGCTGCTGGCACTGTCACCGCTGCACAACACGAGCCTTTGCTGAGGAGCACCCGGGGGAGCCCGTGGTGCCAGAGCCGAGCAAACGCTTCCCAGCGCAGCCGGGCACAGCAGAGGCATCGGCCGCCGGCGCGCAGGGGCTTGGTGGCCCCTTAGGGAGTTGCCCAGCCAGCCTGTGGGTGCAAAAAGACGCCGGGCATGGGTAGCCCCCGGAGCTGGGGGCTCAGCTACCCAGCTCCCGAAATGCCCCCACGCCAGGAACACCTCTCCAGGCTGCGTTCTCTGGGCGCTGGGAGCCGGCTCGGGGGGGAGCAGCGGCCGGCAGGGTCTCCATGGGCCCCGCTGGGGGCTGCAGGCTGACGGGGGCTGGCTCCCCGTCCTTGTCCCTGGGAGCAGAGCCCACCTCGGGGCTGGCCACTGTCACCCAGGTCGGGAGCACTGCAAAGGCAGCCGGGGAGGCGACGGAGGCTCTTGAGCAACCGGACAGATCCTTATCTCGGCTCCTCTTGAGCATTTCCAAAATGCTCTTTGCCCCCTGACACTTAACAGGCATCAACGAGTTAATCCAGGTCAGAGCTATTTCTACCCGATGACCGAGCCGTTGTTTAGCTCGTGTTAGGATGCTTCCCGTGGGACGTGCACGGCTGGCGTAGGGACAGGGCTCAGGCTGCCACCTTTGGGTGGGCGCGGGGCGAACCCTCAGCCCGGGACCTTGGGGTGATGGAGGCAGCGATGCCCGAGCTGAGTGCAGCGGGGAGCGATGGCTCTGCGCGTCCCCGAGCTGCCAGCCCGGGGAGCGGGGGGGATTTGGGGAGCGGAGAGAGGTGGGGAGGCGTCTGCAGGGAGCTGGGACGGTGCTGTCACCCCCACGGGTCGGAGAGGGGCTGCCACGGGGCTGGGACCCTCCCCAGAGCCTCGGCCGTGCTGTGCCCGTGTGCCGCAGCCGTGCCGCAGCCCCTCTCCATCGTTCGTCCGTGCAGCAAGCGCCGGCCTGCTGGAGAACTGCACGGGCTGCGTGCTGTGCTCGGAGGACAACGGCTGCATCACCTGCCACCACCGGCTCTTCCTGCTCATCTGGAGGGACGGCATCCGCCAGTACGGGATGTGCGTCCACACCTGCCCCCCCGGCTACTTCGGCGTGCGGGGTCTGGAGGTCAACAGATGCACAAGTACGTCCCGCGCCAGCCGGGGCCCCCCCGTTCCTCCCAGTGCCACCCCCTCCCCGCGCCGCCCTGCGGGTCCCAGCTCCGCGGGAAGGGCGACGGCTGCGTTTCCCGCAGCATCCCCGGCGGCACGGAGCCGGTGGCAGCGGCACGAGCTGGGGGCAGCCGGGCCGTGGGGCTTCCTCCCCTTTTCCCCTGCCCAGAGCTGCAACCCGAACCCCGCAGGTTTGCAGAGGCCCTGGGTCCCCGGTGGGTACCGGGGCTGCTGGCTCCGGGCTCGCCACGTGCCGGCCCTCGGGCTCGCCCGGCTGACCAGCCCTCCTTCCCGGCAGAGTGCAGGTCGCCCAGCTGCGAGAGCTGCTTCAGCAGAGACTTCTGCATGAAGTGCAAAGACAAGTTTTACTTGCACAAGGGCCAGTGCTTTCGGCAGTGCCCCCCCAGCACCACGGCACAGCCCGGCACCCGCGAGTGCCAAGGTAAGCGGCACCCGCACCCCCTGCCCGTGGTCCCTGGGGACGTGCCCGGTGCTGCACGGTCACCGTCCCCCCCCGCACCCCTGTCCCCTGCAGAGACGTGCGAGCTGGGGCCCTGGAGCCAGTGGAGCACCTGCACCCACGAGGGCCAGACCTGCGGCTGCAAGTGGGGTGTGGAGACGCGGGTCCGGGAGGTGCTGGGGGCCGCCGGGGAGGAGGGGGCCGCCTGCCCCGAGCTGCTGGAGACGAGGAGGTGCCGCATGAGGAAGCACTGCCCGGGAGGTGAGCACCGCTCCGCCTGCCGCCCCGCTCCGCCTGCCGCCCCCCGGCCCCGGGGCCGGCTTCGTGCCCCTCCAAAGCGAGCCCCAGGGCGTGCCGCGGGAGGGGGCGGTGGCGGCAGTCCGGCAGCGGCCAGCGAGCCTGGCTGTCATCTCTCAAGCATTTCGAGGCCGGTGGCTCAAAACAACTGTGCAGTTCTGGAGAAAGCCTCCGTCTCAGGCACATGTGCTGAGCAGCTCCGGCGCTGGCACTGGTGCTGGCTGCGGGGCTGGCAGGGACCCCTGCGGGCAGCGTGCCAGGCCGGCTGTTCCCACCCGGCAGCCCCTGAGACCGTCTGGGACCGGCTGGCGTCCCTTCCACTGCCGGGCTGGGGCAGGCGCCGGCGTGAGCCGCGGCGGCGGCGGGACGAGGCTGCCGAGCTCTGGCTCCCGTCCTGCCACGCTTGCAAAGGAAAAGGCATGGCCGCGGCTTTCGGCCTCCCGGTTGTGAATAAGAAGGGTTGGGACCCACGGGGGGGGGTCCTGCAGAAAGCTCCAAGCCCCCACACCACCATCAGTGCTCGTGGAGTGGGAGGGCATCACCCAGGGCATTTCCGATGGCCAAAGCTTTGGGAGACACCCCCAGGGCAGGGTCCTCCTCCATGGCTCGCCCAGCCAGGTGTCTGCCCCGGCTCTGCGCCTCCTCCCACCGCGGCAGCACCGCATCCCCCGGGCTGGGGGGTCCCTGGCACAGGGCTCCCCGCCACCTCTCGCAGCGCCCAGGCCTGGCACGAGGTCTGGCCGGACGGCGCGGGTGCGTGGCCGGCCATGGGAACCCGTTCTAATAAATCTCCGCTTACCCACTGGCAGAGAGGGGGATCGCACGGGATACCGGTCTGCAGGGCCCGAGCTGCCGGCCGCAGCGGCGCGGAGGTTTGCAGTTCAGAGCTGCAGGCTCGCTGCGTGCCGCGGGACGTGCCAGCCGGCACTGCCAGCGTGGTGGGAGCCCAGGGCAGCAGAGGAAAGGGCTGCGGGGGGGGGAAGAGAAAAAGGATGGAGAAAGGGGGCAATAACAGAAGGCGTGTGCCGGGGCCGGAGCCAGGAGAGCGGCTTCATCTCAGCACCATCACCCATAAATAATATTTTCCCACTGGCGGCACGGAGGAGCTGATTTCCATCCCAGCCCCGGCCCCGACTCACAGCTTCGGGGTGCCAGGTGGCATCGATTTTAGGGACGTTCCCCTCCCTGCTGGGCTGCGCCGGCTCTGGACCCGGAGAGCTGGTGACAGTTTGATGTGGCAAATTTGGCGCGGGAGGACAGGCTGCTCCAGAGCGCGGTGTCCCGTGGTGCGGTGCCGGGCGGGTGCCTGCAGCACCGTGCCCGTGCCCAGCCCTGCCTGGCACACAGCGGGTCCTGGCGGCGGGGACCACGGTGCCGGCGCTTCAGAGGTGCCCCATCTCATGGGGCGGACTGGGAAGGCAACGGCACCCCGGTGAAGCGCTCGGCCTCCCGGCTGTGCCTGGGCATCTCGCTCCTGCATGCCAGGAGCCCTGAGGCCACGGGGATGGGCTCAGGGAATGGCAGGGCTCCTTGCTCGAGGCTGCTAGCTGGGATCAGCTCCAGGGGCGAGTCTGGCGCCGAGAAGGCAGAGGGAAATCCCTTCAGTGCCCCACGAGCAGCCCCTGCTGCTTGCTGCCCCGGCCGGGCGGGCAGGAGAGGGCAGCCCCTCCGTGTCTGGCAGCCCGGCCTGGCTGCCGGCTCCCGGGCAGGCTGCTCGGCGTCCCTGCCGCGGCGGAGCGTGCATCTGCCCTCGCTCCCAGGCTCCTGCCCGCCCGGCCAAGCGCTGGGTTATGGGATCCAGATGCTGGAGGAGGACGGCGAGCTCACTTGATGCGGCCAAGACACCCCCAGCCCGGGCGAGCCGGGGAAGGCAGCGGGACCCGACCGGTGATGAGAGGTTTGTGCCACCACTTCTGAGCCATCCCCGGGCAGCTGGAAGGGAGAAGCATCTGCGCTTGGCCGAGGCACAAAACCCCTCACGCTGCTTTAAATCTGCCTTGTGTGTCTGCCACGCTCTCCAGACGCTGGGTGTTCGTGCTGTGCCCTCTCCTTTGTGGGTGGCAACTGTCTGGGAGATCAGAGCCGAAAAACAGAGCCGGGCAGGAAAAGAGCTGGAGCCCTCGGAAAGGATCGGCCACGACAGCCCTGGCGCACGCAGCGCCGGCCGGTCACGGTCCCCGTGCCCCTCGTGCGGGGACAGCGGCACTGTGTCGCCCGGCTGAGGGTGGGCGCAGGAGTAGAAGCGGAGGCGAAGCTGCCAGGTTTTGGGGCAGCCGTCCTGCTCCCCAGCATGGGCGCCCCTTCCTGTCGGAGCCCGCGGCACAGCCGGGCTTATCCTGCATCCCCGTTCGGTGTCTCGGCACCGACCCCTCGGCCAGCGGAGCCAGGAGCTGGAGGGTACTTGGGGCAGCCCCTCGGGGTGCGTAGAGATTTGGGTCCCAAACGCCCGAGCGCACCGCGCCGAGTCCCTGGCAGGCTGTCAGCAGGTTGGCCTTACCGGGACGCAGCCGGACTCCGCCGGCGCGTGGGTTGTGCCGCCGGGACAGGGAGCATCCCGGCGGGGAGGGCATCCCCAGGGAGAGCATTAGCACCTATGCGTGGATGTACCCCGAGGCCACCCCACTTCCCACTGTGCCCAAACCCTCCTGGGGGCCGGCTGGGTCCTGCGCAAGCCCGCGGTGGTGGGCAGCACCGTATTCTCCAGCGGGGAGGCACAGCCCCGAGGCATGGCCACGGCATCAATTTGGGACGTTGGTGCAGCCGCCGTCCAGCTCCGACATCCCCAGTCCCTGCTCGGAGAGAAGCTGGGGTCTCTCCGGGCAGCCCCCCCTGGTTTGGCTGAGCTGAGATTTTGGGGGTATCAGGATTTAGGGTGCGGCCATGGGAGATGTGGGATCTGCATCGCGTGGATGGAGCTCGGGTCGGATCCTGCTGCCCCGGGCCAGTGAGCGAGCGCTCCTTTTCTCCTCTTTATTTTCTGTTCCAGAGAAAACCGAACCCAAAAATAAAGTCAAAAAGCGACAGAAGAAGCCGAAGACAGAACCACACACGGGTACCTAGCGGCACCGGCATGGGAGCTGGGGCAGCACGGCGGCAGCCGGTTGGGAGCTCTCCGTGACGCCAGACGGCGTCACGGAGAGCTCCCAACCGGCTGCCGCCGTGCTGCCCCAGCCACATCACCCCTGTTTTTCCATCCACAAAAAAATTGCACAATTTTCTCCCCCTCACCCCCCCCCCATTTTTTTCTTTTGAGACAATTTATGGCCTGTAAAACATTTCCTTTTCAGAAAATTTCATTTGCAGTGTCCAAAGCAATGCCCTGGGGCTCGGGGAGGGGGTGGCTCCTTTATTTTTCTCTTTTTCCCTCTCCCCCAGCTTGCTCGGTCCCTTCCCTTGCTCCAGCCGGGTGGGATGGGGTTGGTCCTGGCCTTGGACCCCACTGATGAAGATGATGGCTGCCTGGGTCCCGTCCCCCAGGGCTGGGAGGTGCCCTGTCCCCACGGGGTCCTGATTGCACGGGGGTGCACAGCGTGCCACCGAGATGCTCCGGGTGCTGGATAGGGTCCCCCGTCCTCAGCCACCGGCACAGAGGGCGGCGGGATGCCCAGGGTTAGGACCCCGCTGGGGACCATGCCATCGCTCACGGCAGCCCAACCTGGTGCTCAGCACAACCGTGGGCCAAATCCTGCCGTCCTCAGGCTCAGAGGGCAGCCGGAGCCCCAGGCTGGGAGCCCTGCTGGGGACCATGCCAGCTCAGTGCTCAGCATCTCCACTGGCACAACCGTGGGCCAAATCCTGCCGTCCTCAGGCTCACAGAAAGCCTGGAGGAGCTTCTCTCCCCAGCTGGATGTGGGCACAGGAATTTGGGGGGGCCGTGGCCACGTTCGGACCGGGACAGGGGCGCACACCATGCAACTGCAGCTGCCGGAGCGAGCCCGGGCAGGGGATGCTGCTGCCTCCTGCATCCCCTGGCCAGGATGCGCTGGGAGCAGCCGCCGCAGCCCCCTCCCAGCCACCACCTGGGGCACGACCCGGGGGTGCTGAGCCCGGCCGTGCCAGTCTATCCCGCCAAGCTGGCTGCCACGCTCACGTCACCTGCAGAAATAAGTGGTGTATGTCCAGGCACGGGGCTGTAGCAGCATATTTAATGTGTGTTTTGCTCAGATTGCTGCCCCAGCCGCAGGCATCTCTGCATTTGGGGCTTTCCCGGGGTCAGAGCCCCCCATCCCTGCTCCGAGCGCGGGCAGGGGGAGGCCGGGTCCGGCAGTGGGGTCTGGGGGCTGCGGGGGCCACGAGGGCTGCACGGAGCCTTCAGGGTGAGAGCGCTGGGTGTCAGCATCGAGCCGGCCCCAGGAGCCAGCGCGAAGCTGCCGTAGCAGCTCCTCCGTTCGCTTGATGTCCAATAAATGTATTAAAGCTCTGGCATCCCCTCGCCTCCCTCTTCTCCTCATTTCCACGAGGCGCTGCCGGAGGGGCACAGGGCCGCTGGCTGTGGCTGTGGCGTTACCCCTGCACCCCCCGGCCCCGCTGCAGCACTCCCGGGGGTGCGGGAGCAGCTGTGCCCCCCCAATCCCCTCCAGCACACAGCCAGACCCAGACCCCGCAGCGGAGGGGAAAGGCAGCCACCAGCATCGGACCCCTCCATCCCGTACCCCGCAGCGTGACTCCCAGTGCCGGGGGCACCCTGCCCCAGGCCCCAGGCACCGGGGGGGTCTGGGGAAAGGTTTTATTTTAAAGGTTTTATTTAAAGCATCACCAGCATCGCTCAGTGCCCGAGCCAGCGGCTGGAGCAAGCGGCGAGCGGCATCACTGGGACCTCTGCCCCGCAGGTATCCCGGGCTCAGCTCTGCCGCCGGGAAGCACCGAGGGGCTCGTCCGGCCGGTTGCTAATTGCAGCGAAAGCACCGAGCCTTGCCGGGCACCCTCACAGCAATGGCCAGGCCCAGCTGCGTGATCCGGTTACTGCAAAGGCACAACGGCAGCACGCTGGCCCCACGGCGGCTCCGGCGTTTTCCTTTGGGGGATGGAGCACCCACTGGCTGGGCAGCACCGCTCCGTGCTGCGGGCAGTGCTCCCGCCAGCTGCGCCAGCGCCGGCACCCGCGGCATCTCCGGCCATCCCGCCGTGACCGGGGCGGCAGCGGGGTCCCTTCCCTGGCCCCAGGGCTGTGCGAGCAGCCCGGCGTGCGGGGACACGTGCCCCCCGTGCTGGGAGCAATCAGCTTCTCCTGAGACGCGTGAGCACCCCCGTGCCCAGGGAAGCCCGCTTCCCGTGCCAGCCCGTCCCCACCACCGTGATTGTCCCCTCCTGGGGGAACCAGCCTAGAACCAGCCCAGCTCGTGGGCTGGCAGCCGCGGTCACCCCCGGCTCTGGTGGGTGCCCACCGCACGCAGCCGTCCCAGCCGCTGGCAGACCCCCCACCCAGGATCTGGGCACCCCGAGCCCTGCGCAGGGTCTGGTCGGGTCTTGCCAAACTCCGCCCGGAAAACAGCCCCCGTCGCGGTCCCCACGGGCTGGTCCCGTGGCCGGAGCCGCCAAGTCCAGGCCTGGCTCCCTCCAGCGTTATAAATAGCCGGGACACGGGGAGGGAGCTCTGCTCCCCAGGATGGGGGTGTCCCGGGGGCGGCGGGTCCCAGCGGGTGCTGGTCGGGGGCAGGGGGGACTCGCTGGGTGCCGGGGCCGGAGGGTGGGAGGGCTCGGTGCTGGCGCGGGCAGCTCGGCCCCGCTGGCTGGCGGTGCTGCCACGGCGCTGCCCGCCCCGAGAGGTGCAATGAGCTGCGCAGAGAACGGCCGGGGGGCCGGGGGGTGCGTGTAGCCGGGGGAGGGACGGGGGCTGCGTGTGCGAGCGTGTGTGAGTGTGTGCGAGACATTTATAGATCACGTGTGAAACTTGATCTCCCCGCAGTGGGCTAGGAGGAGAGGAAAAAGATAGAAGTATTGTTTTTAAACAGATTTTTTCCTTTGTTTTTCTTTTTTTTTTCCCCTCTCCCCCTGCGAGGGCTGCGGCCGCCTTGCGATAAAAGGCCGGGGCAGCCAGAGCCGGCTCAGAGGGAGGAAATGCCAAAATCGCAGCGTTTCGACTTGGCGGTGAGCACCCGCTGACCCGTCCCGGTAAAGAGCGGCATCGGGGCCGCCCGGGAAGTGCCGGCACATCCCCGGCCGGGCACCCCCCCGGCACCGCGGGGACCCCCGCACCATGCGGGTGCTCAGCCTCGGCCTCGTGGCCCTGACCTGCGCCACGACAGCGCTGTGCGCAGCCGGAGCCCAGCGCCGGGTGCTGGAGGGGGGCGGCCACCGGCGTTACCACCGGGTGCAGCACGGCCACTGCAGCTACACCTTCGTGCTGCCCGAGGCCGACCCGCCGCCCTGCCCGTCCGCCCCTGCCACCCCCGGCCCCGCCAACGCGCTGCTGCAGCGGGACTCGCCGGCTGGCACCGCGCACGCCGGCCACGGGGCCGCCCAGCGCCTGCGGCACCTCGAGAGGATC
>VYZW01024695.1:287-13635 GCA_013401315.1 Balaeniceps rex | reverse complement strand
TCAGGTGAAAATTGGGCACTAGTGAGGCAAATGATTGAGGCTCTTCAAAGTTTTTTAGAACACATTGGCAATAAAAGTCTGTTCAGTAAGGTAAGGGCTGTCTAACTGCAGCTTGTTTGACATTGTTTTCCAACAGCATTAGTTCACATCTGGCAGGAAGTATTGGCTTTAAAGGCTGCATGAAGGGTTTCCAGTTCCAAAAGAAGGATTTCAACTTGTTAGAAGAACCAGGAACCCTGGGAATCAGCTATGGGTGCCCAGAGGATTCACTGGTAAGCATAACGTCATTTGTGAGGTAACAACAAAATTTTGGCAATGGATACAGCTATGAGCTTGAGTTTTACTCCAAACAATGGAAAGAAAGTCTTGAACCAAGGAATGACAATGCACTCATTGACTGGCAGGGGTGGTGTGCGTGTGGGTGTGGGTGTGTGTTAAGTCTGCTGACATACTACCCAATTTTCACCTGAATTACAGCACAAGTTGTTTTACTTGATATTGCTATCGTATGTGAGATTGCAGTGTGAAAGCTGCATCTGAAATAAATTGTGTGCTGTATTCTGAAAGGAAATATTCCAACATAATTCGTTTTTTCTTAAAGAAACAAGGAGAATTGTCCTCACATGCATCCTAATACAGATGTATGAAATGAAAAAGACAGCAAGATATTCACCCTTCAAATGAGTTCTCACCTTAAGTCAGACCGGCTCTTCCGCTGTGATACACAAACCAACTGCACCATCATTAACACTGAGAAAATGCCATTTTGTTTCTAATTCCTTCCATTATTCATCATTTGTTCATTACAATGCAAGGCTGGTAAATCTAAAGAGCATTTGTAGTCTTTATACTATGGCCACGTCTATCCAAAGCCATGCTGCAAACCTGTGAAGATGAAGGAGCCCACCACTTATAGAACTCATCACACAGTCTCACCCCCTGTCAACAAGGAAGCTAGCCACAATTTGTCCTACCTCGGACCCAGTTTTCCTTCTCAGACTCAGAGGGTTATAGACTGCCATGGCCAACCGCCCACACAAGCATTCAGTGCAGCACACAAACTAATATATCACATGTTGGGATAGTGACTCAGTGCCACAGAGCTCTGACAGGAGCTTGAGCCCCCTCTGCTTCTAGTCTTCATGCTAACATCAGCAGACTTAGGATGAGGCAAAGAATCCCAGGAAACTGAGAACAATTTGGCTTACACCATCTAAAATGGCTACACTTTCTTAAGATTTTCACAGCATGTGAGGGATAGCCTACACAAATTAGGTTAAGACACGCAGGAAAAATTGAAGTTTTATAGAACTGAACTGGCTAAATCTTAAAAAAAAAGAAATAGCCTTATTCTTTTTATGATTTGAATGTTTTCTGCAGTTTACTTGTAATTTTGGTTTATTTAATACACAGATGTCTCGCAAAGCATATTTCAATGGAGAGAGCTTCATTGCATCAAGCCAAAAGGTGTCCCTCTTCAGTGAATTTGAAGGAGGCTTTAATTTCCGTACATTGCAGCCCAACGGGCTGCTGTTCTACTATTCTGAAGGAGTGAGTATATATTTCTTTACAGTTTGCTTTATTTTATCCTTGGATTGTTTCCCAGGAGAATACTAGGGGAATAATACAATTTCTCACTTCATCTTTTCATAATAGAGAAAGCAGTCCGCACTATAGAAGCATTCATTGATGACCTGAATTTCACAGTTTGATCTACAGATGAAAACCAGCAATGCTTAGACATTATTTTGATGTTGAGAAGAGGATTTGATCATATGCCTAGAATTAACATGCATCCATTTGTGCTCAGTAAAGTCCTTAGGGCAGAAACGCACAGTGGATCTTGCTGTGCTCAGCAGCACTGCAATCCCTATTTGGACCTGTAGGTGCTACTAAGGTACAAACAATATTAAGGGCCTGACATTTTCCATCCAGAGACCATCCCCTAGAAGGAAAGACAAAGTTTGTTTGAATTAGTGGGATGCTATTTTGAGCATTGCTGAGTTGACAAAAATATGTCAGAAAGCTGCCTATATTCCCAGATGGTACTTAGACCTCCATGAGTGACTGGGAAAAGCTGCACTTGAGAATGGCTCCTTGCAGCTATGAGAAGCCAGGCTGCTCTAAATGCCCCCCTCAGACATGGGCAAAAATATGGACTTGCACTCCCAAAACGTTGTGTGAGCCAGAGCGATTCCAAGATCCTGCAGGCTCAGACTGACATCTGCAGCAAGCATGAGCTCAGATGAGGGAACATTTGCAACCACCCCCAAATGTCTGTTCTGCCATACTTGCAGAAGATCAGCAGTGCAGCAGAGAAGGCTGTATGACACCAATAACCACTCCTGAACTTTTACATTTTATAGGCTGAAGTATTACCTTAAATTGAAATCAGTAACCATGTCAGTTATCCACATCGTTTGCATAAATGAAGCCTTAAAAACACCACTTCTGATTTTAATTCAAAAGCTCTAATCCTATGAGGTGCCAAGTGTCCTACTTAACAAATGGAGGTTCAGCTATTTAGCACTTGACAGAATGAGACAGGATGATTCCTACGAGTGCACAGTAGCAGTGCTTGCTAATGGAACAGACACTATTCCTGCTATGTCCCATGGTGACACCGTATGCCTGACCCAGACAGCAGATCATATCTCTGAGATAATTTTGAGTGATTGAATGGGTTTAATCAGAGGGAATTAGAAAAAGAAAAAAAATATATTGGTCTTATGACAGCAGCAATCTTGCAGTAACAGCTACTCTATAGAGTACGAGGGGTACCAGAAACATAAATTAGATGTAAACATCATGTATCTGTGCCAGATGAAAGGACCTCATGTGACAGATAAATAAGACATATTCAGCAGCAGAATTCCAAGAATTCCGGCTTAAAAAACAGCAAGAGTATCAATTCCAATGAGATCATCTCCTGTTTTGCTTCTCATTATACCTTTCTGCAAATAAAGCACAAATGGGGAAAACAGCAGGAAGGAAAATAAATACAACAGGAAAATGCACAGAACTGTTAATTTTTCTGTGTTACACTTGTTTATGAAGTTGTTTTTGTCTGTATTTCAGTCAGATGTATTATCCATCTCTATGGACAGAGGTGCTGTGGTTTTAAATGCAAATGGAACCAAAATTCAATCACCAGACCGAAATTACAACGACGGAAAAACCCACTTCATTATTACTTCTGTCACCCCAGAAAGGTAAAGCTGTCCAGCACCTTTTATTCCCTACCTTTAGAATATAAATATTTCTTGTAAAGCACGTTACCATTTAATATTCACTTTCAAAGGGATGTTTAAGTGGGGTTTTTTAAGTGATATTTTTAACTGATCAATTCAGTTAAAAAAATACAAAGCCAAAAATCTATGTGACTGAAAACTGGCCAGCTTGTCCTAAGCACAAGATGCTGGGAATTTTTAGTAAAACTAAAATAATAGTTTTTCTAAAAGCTTAGTCCTTTTTTGTCCTCAGGTATGAAAGCAATTTAATGTAATTTAAGACTAGCATGAGATTCATATTCCAGCAGGATTGATCATTCTGACTTGTTAAAGCAATCCCAAATTGACCCTGAAGCAATTGAGGCATCTTCACAAAAAGCATTCATTTGGGATATATACAGTGGAACATGTTCAAAATATTTTTAGCACTGACAGACAGAAATGTAAGACTAAATACAGCAGTAGGGAATAAGTCTCTCTATGTGCTTCCTACAAAACTTGAAAGCATGGTTTTATTGGTATGTTTTACCGTTGTTTTCTATGTTTAAAACTTTCTTAGAAGGTCAAATAATCAAAGCATCTTTCTTCAAGAATCTTGCCTATGCAGATACAACCAGGTCACTCTCAGTTTTCTAACAGAAATGGCAGTTTGTACCTATGACTCCTGACATCCAAGAAACAGTTTGAAAAGCTGAAGGTGCAAAAAGGTGCCTTGCAATAGCGTTGGAGACTGTCATGTTTCCCTGAGCGTGCTGAATTCTGAACTTGCTAAACAAAATCAATGTCTGATGCTTTAGTTATACTCAGTTTCTTATTAAAGCAATAGAATCCTTCCTGGCTGCTGCAGCAATTAATGTGTTGCAAAATGAGATTAGGTAAAAAACATTGTATAAGCTCAATCATCAATGTACTGTGATGAAGGAGAAGGAAAAAGGGATACAGGTGTAAAGAAGAAGGATTAGCATGTGCTTAGATCTTATTTTACCCAAATGGTGGCTCCAACTATTTATTAGCAATCCCTTAGTTCATCTATCTTCACCAAGTGGACTGTATTTTTTTGGACTTCACAATTAACACCAGGATATTATGAAATCCATGGGCCTCTGGACTCAACTCTGCCAGTGGGTTAATTGCACTGCTCCTTGTTGCACAGCTGGAAGCAAGAAGGTCTTCTCACGACTTTGAGCACTACCATTCAGTGATGTATACACAGCATGCAGCATTTTGGGTGCATGTAATATGCTAACCACTGGCATTGACATTTCCAAAACTAGCGTAGAAAATGGATGCTTTGCCTTTGCAGATATGAGCTGACTGCTGATGACAAGAAACAAAGCAAGAAGAACCCAACAAAGGACAGAGCAGGGAAAAGCCCGGACAGCGTCAAGAAGTTTTATTTTGGCGGCTTCCCTCTCAAAACACAGCAAGCCAACTTCACTGGCTGCATAAGCAACGCTTACTTCACTAGGTGCGTAGCATCCTCCCAAACACATTACCAGGCAGTTGCTGCCTGACAGCTCAGATAGCAGCTCAAGAGAACTGATTTATTGTCACAATAAAAATCCCTCTCTCATTTTGTGAGGCTAGACAGTATGTGTGAATAAGTTTCTTACCTTATTTGCCATGGAATCTGTTGGCACAGACCTGCTAGGTTAAGATATTGTTAAAGTGGGAATAACGATGTAAATCAGCTTTCAGTACTGCAGCTGCTAATGCTGCTGGTGCAATGTATAATATGCCTAGCTGTAATTTACATTTATATTATGTAGCTTTCAGCTCTGCCTCTGAAACAAAATGATACTAAGGCATCTCACAGAAGCTGGGGAACTCAGGAGTTTGGTCATGTGAAAACAGCCAGAATTTGTTGATCTTAATCGCTTTATGAAATGTTCTTATATAGAAGATTTTTAAGTGAATTTGATGCTGCAGATTGAGACTCTGTTTATGCAAGCATGGATACAACAGGCAGAGTAGTGTAGGCTGCCCGCATTACCCAAACACTGACTGATAAATCTGTACTTTTATCCATGATCCCAGAATGAAAAAACGCCCATCCAAACATCATTTAAACTATAACTGTAAAATTCTGTGATTTTTATGAAGACAATTCCAACACTTGAAATAAAGCCGTTCTTGTTGTCCCCTCTTTCAAACACAGGTTGGATCGAGAGGTTGAAGTAGAAGATTTCCAGCAGTACCCTGAGAAAGTTCAGACTTCTTTGTATGGATGCCCTGTTGAATCTCCTCCAGTTGCTCTTCTCCATAAGAAAGGAAAAAACTCATCAAAAGCCAAAGGAAACCGTAATAAAAAGGTTTGCTACAAATTTCCCAGTACCACCCTAGAGTTTTCCAAAGTTGATACATACTGTGTCATGATTGGGAATTCTCCAAATCATGGATCCAAAATGTACCACGTGAAGCATATTTCAGATACATAAAGAAAAGGATCCTATTCCTTTACACATTCCATCACTGCAAATGACTGCCCTAACCCAATCTATCTGGCCTACACTTGCATCATTCTCTCTTACTAGAACTATAAAACAAAATTTATGACATCTTAAAAAAAGTAATGCAGAAACAATCCTTCTTGATTTCTTCTATATCCTAAAGGCAATAAGCTTGTTTCTGTTCTCAGGTACTTCTGTGTGTCTCTTTCTACTGGGTACAATTAGCATGCATTAATATAAATGTGAAAAAAACCCTCTTCCAGCATGCAGAACTTTTAGTCCAGGCATATCCTCTTATGCCTATAGTATAGCTGATATCATCAAAAGCAGAGAGGAAAAGATTCAATTAGGAAAACTGAAAAATAATTTAATTATAATTATGTTAGCTACACAAGTATTCTGTTTATCCCTTCTTCTGCCCTAAATCAGCATCTGTAGTAGATCTGTTCACAGAAAATTTGACTTGGAACAATTCCTGGTTATTTTTGTAAGGAAAAAAAAATATTACTAGCTTATATATAAATGATACTGTTATTTTTATTATGTCCAATCTTAGTTAAAATTTCTGGTTAATGGTTCTCTTTCTATGAAGGTGGGAAGAGATAAAGACAAGATTTCACAGCCTTCAACTGGCCTCAAAAAATTGTATCAAGAAGTGAATATGCAAAGAGACCCTCAGTGCCACTTGCCCATGAATCCCAAGGCAACTGAACATGCATATCAGTTTGGAGGAACAGCAAACAGCCGGCAAGAATTTGATCACATACCAAAGGATTTCAGTGAAAGGTAAAGGGACCTTAGAAATAAAAATTAAATACACTAGGCAGGAGACAGATATATTAAAAAGTGTTTCAGTTGAGTAAGAGCATGTCGTGGTTTAGCCCCAGTCGGCAACCAAGCACCACGCAGCCGCTCGCTCACCCTCCCCCTCCCCGGTGGGATGGGGGAGAGAATCGGAAGGGCAAGAGTAAGAAAACCCACGGGTTGAGATAAGAACAGTTTAATAATTGAAATAAAAATAATAATAATAGTAATAATAATAATAACAATAGTAATTGTAATGAAAAGGAGAACGAGAGAGACAAACAAAACCCAGGGAAAAGAAAACAAGTGATGCAACCGCTCACCACCCGCCGACCGACACCCAGCCAGTCCCCGAGCGGCGATTGCTCCCCCCGGCCAACTCCCCGCAGTTTATATACTGAGCATGACGTCATATGGTATGGAATAGCCCCTTGGTCAGTTTGGATCAACTATCCTGGCTGTTCCCCCTCCCAGTTCCCTGTGCACCTGGCAGAGCATGGGAAGCTGAAAAAGAAAGTCCTTGACTGGTGTAAGCTCTACTTAGCAACAACCAAAACATCAGTGTGTTATCAGCATTCTTCTTACACTAAATCCAAAACACAGCACTATGCTAGCTACTAGGAAGAAAATTAACTCTCTCCCAGCTGAAACCAGGACAGAGCAATAAATAGAATGTGTTTCCAGTTACATCCCTTTTGTGGAGTCTTCATCTGCCTTGTATATTAACAAAATGTGTCTCCTTGCCTATTTGTAGGATGTTAGTTCTATACAAGCAATGCACCATCAGCCTCTTTATGCAAGAAGCAGTGGCATTAGAGCAGAGCTGGAAAAGAATACGATAGTTCACCAAGAAATGAAGCTGTTATGTGTTGAGTGGACCTTGGCAGCTGTTTAATGGTTAGGAATCTACACAGTGCAGTGGGACATAAAGCTATGAAAACCATGTCCAATTCAAGCCATAATGGAAATACAAGTAATTAATAATGAGTCCAGATATTGCGGACATTTAATTCTCAGGCTCCCACAGAATATGCCATATAGTATGTTATGACCAACAAAGGATTTTGGTTTAATACTTTCCATGAAAGACTATAAATTCAACAACACAGCACTTCCTGGAAGCATACCAGACCACTAACTCAGAAGAGTGCTATTTCCTGACTTAAATGAAAAAAGCATTACGTTCTTTTTAATTCAATAGTGTTTTACTTAGGGCAGTCCTGATGGTGCCCATATGAAGAAGAAAAACCCAAACTCTAATACGTCTCTTCATCCCTACAAGATATATTTGGTTTACAACTGTTATTACAGCTTCATCACTGTAACATGCATTTTAAAAAAACAATGACTTGTGATGTTTTAAAACAACCGATTTTGGCAAGGGCCCAAGTGTGTGTGGAATGTACACACACATGCAATGAGGAACGTATAGATCATTCAGGCAATACGAAGAATGGAAGCTAGGCTAGTCACCTGACATGAGAAGCAGGACTTAATCAGTTCTGGCACTGTCCTACACCAGTACAGCTTTGCCATTTTTCAGACCCAAAGTAATAACACCAATCACTCAAGAAATCTTCACTGTTGACAGTGTCAAACCGAGTCAGTATAACTTGCCATGTTGTCTTGGACTTCACAAGGAACTACAAGGAAGGAGAAGCTTAGCAGTGAGTCTGGAATAACACTAAAGATTTGTGAACTGTTAGGCCTCCATGCCATCACAGTTAAAAAGTCCCACAACACTGCTGTTCAACAGGAATAGAAATGTAGTGCATACACATTTGCATGTCCAAAGAAGGGCAATGAAGCTGGTGAAGGGTCTAGAGCACAAGTCTTATGAGGAGCAGCTGAGGGAACTGGGGCTGTTTAGTCTGGAGAAAAGGAGGCTGAGGGGAGACCTTATCGCTCTCTACAACTACCTGAAAGGAGGTTGTAGTGAAGTGGGTGTCAGTCTCCTCTCCCAAGTAACAAGCGATAGGAGAAGAGGAAATGGCCTCAAGTTGCACCAGGGGAGGTTTAGATTGGATATTAGGAAAAATTTCTTCACCAAGAGGGTTATCAAGCTTTGGAACAGGCTGCCCAGGGAAGTGGTTGAGTCACCATCCCTGGAGGTATTTAAAATATGTGTAGATGCGGTGCTTGGGGACATGGTTTAGTGGTGGACTTGGCAGTGCTAGGTTAACGGTTGGACTTGATGATCTTAAAGGTCTTTTCCAACCTAAACAATTCTATGATTCTAAGATGTCCCTGCTCACTGCAGGGGGGGTGGACTAGATGACCTTTAAAAGTCCCTTCCAACCCAAACTATTCTATGATTCTATGATTCTATACTGTCAGTTATTATTGGTGGTCTGTACTGATTTTATTCACTCCAAAGATTTTAATTTTTGAAAACAAGTTCCTTGCAAGGAGGCTTTTTCTCCAACTTTGACTTCTACGCCAAAAAACAGTATGGAATGTTTCTCAGAAACACCACTTCCATAAAGGACATGTATATTCCTTTGGATGAGAGGAAAATCTGTGTCTTCCTGCAGTTTGTTTTAAGTCAATTATATCTGCTCTAATTTTAATATTGTGTTTTTATGTGCCAGAGCTCAGTTCTCTATCAGTCTGAAAACTCACTCATCTCATGGAATGATTTTCTACGTCTCAGATCAAAAAGAGACCAACTTCATGGCCCTTTTTGTTGCTCATGGCCGACTCGTTTTTATGTTTAATGCTGGTCATCAGAAGATAAGGATTAAGAGCCAAGAGAAATACAATGATGGTCTTTGGCACAATGTAAGTAAAAGAAAGCAATCATTATGATGGCACATGCTATCAAGACTGCAGTAAAGATGCTGCTGATGTGACAGCTCAGTGAGTTTTCATTCATGTGTTCATAACCACACCCATATGTGGCCGAAGCAAGGAGTACAGCTGTCTTAGGGTCCCTCTGTAGTCTATGTAAATAAAAAGACGATTTTAGGAGTTAAGGTGAATTTCCCTCTGTAGGTACCTCTCTCTCCTCACTGACTACAGAGGAAGTCTACAGTTACTAAGCTCCTAACTTGGGCACTTAAGTGTTTAAAGCAGGCTGGATTAATCCAGACCATAAAACTGGCGAAGACCGTGAAAATGCTAACAGTGATAGCACTGTAGCAATGAATCATATATGCAAATATAAGATGGGCAGATCTCAGTAGACCTTGTGACACCTTGATTACCTCTGCCTTGTACACCAAAATGTAAGAAAGACAGCAGTTTACTATCTAGCCTTCACATGAATGTGAAAAAAGAGGGTTGTCCAGCAAAGATTAATAAAACAGTCTTGTAGAATATCACTCACAAGCTTTTCTTCTCAAACTTCTTATCTTCTTCCACTGCACAGGAGTGTTCCCTCAACAGATGAAAGTAATCTTCCAAATTTTTTTCCTCCCTTTCTAGGTGATATTTATTAGAGGCAAAAATATCGGTCGCTTGATAATTGATGGTCTCAGAGTACTGGAAGAACCTTTCAGCGGTAATGCTAATACCTGGCAAGTCACTGAACCACTCTATATTGGGGGTGTAGCCCCAGGAAAAGCTGTAAAAAATATCCAGGTAAAGCAGACACCCATTACATCATCCCATACCTCCATGTACAGCTAATGCAAAAGCTGACTGTAGGAATGAGTTCAGGCAAAAGCATATTGTGATCTGAATCCTCAAGATGCTGAGGAGCACACAGCTCAGCTCAAGCGGATAGCAAAGCTCCCACAGGGCTGCGCTGGCAGTAGCTGAGCTAGACTTCCACAAACTTGCAGCAGCAACTGGAAAGGCAGTGGTCTCTGAGGAACAGAGAAATCCTAGTGACATCCAAGCTTAGATGAGACAGGTAAAGTTAGGTGAGATCAGTTCCACCCTAAGGTCTGAGATACAGATGAGTTTCAGAGAGATTTTAGTGTTGTCTTAGTATCTCTGTTTTAAGACAGTACCTGGAAGTCAGTATTCTGCTCTACATCTTGCATACTGAAGTATAGGGAAAGGAGTGTTAAACCAAAAATGAACATAACCAAGTCTCCTTCAAGGTAATCTTTAGTGTTATGTGCCTGACAAGATAGATACACTACTCAGAAAAAGTAGACCCCTGTCTTGCCTTGAGGGAATGAGGTATGTATAACACTGCCTTGCTCTAGTTGCACTTTGTTTCTCACGGTTCAGTCAGGATTGTTTGAGAAACAAGCTGGAGTTACCTTCAAGTCATCAGAGAGACATGACAGGCTACGAAAAGCATCTGTCCTGCTTCTCTTCTCTGGAAACTGTTTTTTAATTCAAAACTGATGCACCAGACAATCACAGCCTTACAGCTCATAAACAAGTACAAATAGGGACAGAAGAGTTTATTTCCTTCCACAAGCAGTTTATCTACTAATCATGCTTTTTTTTCCCCCTCAGATTAACTCTGTCTACAGTTTTAGTGGCTGTCTCAGCAATTTACAGCTCAATGGAAGATCAATTACTTCAGCTTCACAGACATTTAGTGTAACGCCTTGCTTTGAAGGCCCATCAGAAGCAGGAACATACTTTTCATCAGAAGGAGGCTATGTCGTCCTTGGTAATACACTACTAAATAAATGTATCCCATAGTAAGATGGTAGTATTCACTGTGGTTCAGAATGGCATATTTCACTAAAGGGTGTGGTAATTTCTGAGGCTGTGAGCTGTAAGGATTATTAGACACAGATCATTATTATGGTAAGCAGCTGATGTTGACAGGTCAAAATGGCACCATGAAACTTAACAAGTTGTTACATAAATACATCTGTATGTATTTCAAATAATTAGAATAATTTCACAAGGGAACAGACTATAATAGGGTAAAAATTATCGCAGACATATAGAAGTCCATGTGGCTAAGACCAAATATACCAGCAAATGGTCATCCCTTAGTTTTTTAATTAATAAAACAACAATTCAAAAATCCTAAGGAAAGGCTTTCTGCATGTCTTGATAATGAACAGCATGACAGAACACATCTTTTCTGTCATTTAGGCCTGCTGTGTTCCAGGAAGTGTTTTATGAGGGGTTTTTGGTCACATAGGCTCTGATCTCAACAGGAAAGGAAACTGCACAACCCTATTCATTGGCAACACCAAGAAGAATTAGACAGTGTTTCTAATTTGCTCCCTGGCCTGCCACCAGATTGAAAAAGGGGGTTTCTTCTACTGAATCATCAAAGATCAAGTGAACTCCCACTCACTGTATAAAGACTGCTGAATGCCTAGCAAATTGCACAATAAGAAACTGCCAAAAAATACAGATAATTTACTTTCTGCTGACCATTTCATTGCTAAGAAATATTTTTAAACAAAATACATTTTTTTAAAATAATGAGAAAAATAAAGAAACCTTTACTAGTACTTCAAGCAAACATAATCAAAACAAAAGTCGAAATGGGTCATTGACGGCACACCATGCCATCTCTTCAAGTATGTGCACTGGCACATGTTCCAATAGTTTTAAAGACAGAACAAATAAGTTCCACCCTGGGGCTTTGAAATTCCCTTTTGACTTTGAGTAGATGTACAATTTCATCACTAACAGTACAAAAAGAATGTTATTCTTTTTCCCTCACAGATGAATCCTTCAGCTTAGGCCTGAAATTTGAAGTTGTTTTTGAAATACGTCCCCGAAGCAGCTCAGGAATTCTACTGCATGGTCACAGCGTGAATGGAGAGTACTTGAATATGCACATGAGAAATGGACAGGTAAAATGAAGGTCACATTTCCTCCACTGGTTTGACTGGTTCCTCTCCTACCTACTTGGGCTCTGCTATATGCAGCTTTTGTCTTACAAATTTGTCATTAATTGATTCTTATTTCTCTCTTAAATATATTAACTGCTTAGATTAGGCAACCCAGATATTTCTTTTAAAATACAAAAAACAATACCTAAGACAAAATCAGATCACTTTACTGATACCAACTATAAATATTTAATGAGCAGTTGAAAAGAAGCAAAAGCACTGACTCTTTGGTGCTGCTCTTTCATCCACGCATTAAAAATGTATAAGAGTTACAAGTAAGGTAACTGTTGATGAATTTTTATTTCTTGTTTGTTAAAAGAGAAGTCTGAGTTGCGCTCAGTCTCTTCTTGCTTTAATATATATGTGTGTGATGAGAAGAGTGAGGGAAAGGGAAAGTTCTGATCGTCTGTTGATCTGGTTTCTAGAGCCTCTGGATTTTTGTAAGGCTGTCAATTGAACGAGAGAGTTTTGAAATTAACTTACCAGATAGTTGTTGCTGTTGCTATTTTTTTATTATGTTCATTGCTAAAATCTGGGTCCCATAATGCTACACATTGCTCACATACAGTAATAAGTTGGAGTCTAAGTGGACAAAACAAGCAAAGGTTTAGAGCAGGGGAAAAAAAAACTTTTTTTTTGCAGAAAAGAAACTCAGGGCATAGTCAACAGACTGAGCGGTGTGGATATTCTTTAACCACTGCAATGCACTACCCAGTATCTCACTGTCAACCGAAGTGGAAGAGTATTTATGTGAGGCTGGCTGTACTTTGGTTAGAAATGCAACACCTGAGGAAACATGCTGTCACCTCTCTTACAAGAACAGGAACCTACAGTAGAGTGACTGAGTGGACAATTTAACATGGTTATTCATCCTGTCCTAAGGCAGATGTCTAATACAGGTGACTAAATCAGCTGTCACGCAGAGAATCTATTTTTCTGTATTGACTACAGAGAGAACAACAGGTGCTTCAGTTAGGCACCTAACTTTTGACAGCTGATTAGGTAAGATAAAGCCCATTCTTACAGCTGTACCTAGTCCTTGGTGAATTAACAAAGAACTTCTTAAAGCACATTGCATCTGTATACAACTGGTCCA
>VYZW01024691.1:0-15279 GCA_013401315.1 Balaeniceps rex | reverse complement strand
CTTCCTTATTCTCTAGACAAGTTCCCTTCATTTAAATCCACTTCATGCCCTTGCTGGAGAGGCGAGAGTTAAATGGACCACACAGCTTCCTTGGTGAGGCCTTGTATTTTCCCTGGGACCTCAGGGCCTGTGCTTTTTTACGCTGAGAAGCAGAGAGGTCAGGAGCCACTGCAAGACCCTCTCCTGGTGCTGGACGTGCTCAGGGGAGAAACATCCTGCATCTCCTCGGCTCTCCCTGCATCTCCTGGGGATGCGCTGGCTCAGCTGATCTGCAATGGAGCAAAAGTTCCTGGGAAAAACTCTTGCTACCTCTGAAGCAATTCGACTTATTAGAACTGCAATTGTTTACATGCTTTCCACTTGGGCTGAACACTGGATCTAAGTCTATGTCTTAAGTTGCCCTCCCCGAGTGACACAGGCAGGTGGTCTAGAAAAACAGAGCCCCTTTCTGGCAGGCTCAGCAGCTCCCCGATAACAAGACGCACATACAGACATGGAGCTGAAACCTCCCCTTCATCCAGCAGCTCTGGAAGCACGAAGACTTTCCTTTTTCAAGTGAATTTGCAGGCAGCGAGTCCTGGGCAGTGCCAACAATGCTCCGAGAGATGCCTATTCCAGGCGGGCGCTGGTGGGTCTGCACTCCTCACATGGGAGGATTTGGTGTCGGGGGAATGAGCCCCCATGATGCCCAGAAGGGCAGTGCTGTCCCTGGGCAGAGAAGCAGCTGCACAAAGTTCTGGCATGTGACCATCCAGGATGCTGTCACCTGGCAGCCTTACACTGAGAGGACAAGTGAAGTTATTTCCCAGTGGCTTTAATTCCTCCAGGAAATACCTACCGGTTCCATGGAGTGTGCTGGGTCCCCTTTGCTGTCTGCTTTCCAAGTACATTCAGATGAGCCCCAAGTGCACGCGAAAGGCTAATTTTTCAAATAACCTGCCTGAATATTCATGAGGCTGTATATTCAACTGCCTCAGAGAGAAGTACCTATGCTGGAAGTGCTTGTGCAGTCACCCGGAGTGGGAGAAAGCCACTACCAGCTAGCTTATCTGAGCAGCCACAGCTTACTGACATAGCTCAGCCTGGCGAGTGGTTTGGAGGACTGCTGGTATTGGATAGGTAGGAGTTAGAGGAGGTGACTGGCATCACAGAAATGTCCAAAATACAGAAGTTTTGCTTTCTTTCATTTTGTAGCTGTGTCCTCTGTCAGCCAATCGCCACTGCAAGCCCAAAATATGTCTGGATCTTTTCAGCAAAGAGAGGACAAAAATTAATGATTTGGCTTGCAGCTCTCAGCCTTGAAGTAGTGCTGTAGGACATGCAGACCCCACCTTGCACAGCCCTGACTCCCTGGAAGGAGAAGGCAATAATATTGCTTTCCAACTTGACCTTGACTGCTGTTAATGGAGGTGAGAGCTCTCTCCCTTCAGTCTCCTGGAGATGCTAACTAACCCAATAACGCTCTGGCCACTGGTTACAGATGACTTGGTGGGGATAATTACATTGATACAACTGTCAGACTCTGAAGGGATGTGGCACAACATCAGAAATATTTGAAAGCCTTCTGAATACCAGACATTTTAGCCCAGACCCAAAGCAAGTCTAGGAGCTGTGACTATTTTTCTATGATTGACAAAATCTGCTTTAAGCAAAGCAAGTTGCTGGACTGGAGTCTGAGCTGTCCCACAGGGGTGAGCAAAGACCAGAGAGAAATAACAAGCATCCTCACGCCTGCTCTCCTGTTTGTGTTTGGGGATGCTCGGAGGCCTGGAAGTCAGGCTTCCTACCTTTCACATGGATCATGCATCATCCATGGGAAATCAGTGAGAAAGGCAGGGCAGGAAAACACAACCAGGACTGCCACGGCTACAGCTTCAGGGAACCATTTAACAGACCTCCAGGGAGCATGCGCTTCCCCACACCATGCTCAAGAGCAGAAACTCAAAGAGCACACAGCTGTTGTGTCCACCAGGAAAAGAAAGGGGAGGTCAAAGGTATTTCCAACATCTGAATCCCAGATGCAGAAAGGCAAACAAACAGGAAAACAAAACCCAGCAAAGGTCACCATCTGTCACAGAGGAAAATTATTCCTCAGTCCCCCAGGAACACCACACTGCCATCATCTGGTTTTGCCCATCTCCGAGGCTCTACAAGTGGGTATTTCCTATCTATTACAGTAAGAGGAGCTCTCAAGCCCTCCTTGACCTCTCACAGTGCTGTAGGAGCAAAGGACAGCATCCTCAGCTCTGTTTTACAAGTGGGGAAAGTGAGACACATCAGATGGATGTGACATGTTCAAGACAAGTGGGAGGCTCAAGAACTGAGCCCGTGTTTCTCATCCTCTGACTAACACTCAGCTGAAGGACAAAAGCTCATCCTTCATGAGTGAAAGGTAATCCACATCTGCAGAAATGGGTGAGGAGAATTTCTGCTCTCAGGAGGGATGTTCTCTTTGTGGCTTTACAAAGCCACTGTCATCCCCAGAACCAACGTAGCTACACTGCACTTGTAACATAAGTTCACGCTGGTTTTAACAGGGATCTTCTGTTTTTCCCTCTACCCTTGCACGTTTACACGTAATGCCTACATTACACTCTCCAATGCAGTGTAATACCCCAGAGCTAGCACAGAAACCAGAAGCTGTTTGGTTTCTCAGAAGATTAAGTGAGCTTCTGGAGACCTCCCCACTGTAGCACTCTGCAAATATCTTCAGGTATTTCTTGTTTAATTAAGATTTTTAGCAATAAAGTTTGTGAAGGATTATGAATAGAAAGCAATCAGGCTCCTGAGAGACCAAGTTACTAGGTCCCTTAATTTCCATGATATATGCACAAGCCTACTTGACACAGCAGAAGTAAGGGCAGGACCTCGGCTGTAAGAGAGAAATGATTCACCTCTAAGAAAGGACACACATTTCTGTTAATAGAGTCATAAAAATAATTGACCTTGTTGTGATTTATTTGGTATTTTGGAATGGATGTCCAGTGAATAATAGAACTGTTTTGGTACCAAGCATCGCTATAAGGCACCAGTGGAGCTTGCCAATGCTTCATGTGGTATTGGGATGGGGGTGACCGGCAGCCTTGCTGCTCCAGGTGCTCTGTGGCACACAGAACTTGTGGCCGTTGTTTACAAATACCTGTGTAGATGGGATAGTTTAGCCATAAAAACAACATGTTTGAGAGGTAGAAGAGAAGAGGTTTCTAGACTATGAGGCTGCTGGTGTCTAAGCTTTAAGCTTGAGGAAAAATCAAATGGTTAAGTTGTTTGTACTCTTACAGAAGAGGATCACCCAGAAACTCCACACATCTCATATCTAACATTGTTTCCCATAATAACCTTAAAAACTCCCAAGGTATTTGACTGGCCTACCTAGCTGATGGTGCAAAACCTAGACTGCTTTTGGTCCCAGCTGAGCTCCTTTAGTGCTAACATCTGGAGCTCTGCTTCAAACGGCAAACATCTGCCAGCCCAGCTGAGCTGCAAACAGCGAGAGACGTTTGGATCAGTGCGCCAGGAAGCGTGCTGCACACAGGGCACCTGCTGCTGTCTAGGTCATGGCCACAAGCCACTGGCATCGAGGGTTGCCCTCGTTCCTTTTCCTGAAAGCAGAAAATCCTGCGTCGCTGCAGCGTCATACCTATTGCAAATGTCTGACACCAGCCTTACCCCTGGTAAGGCAAGCAGAGGCCCACGCACTGGGATTTGCCGGCCGGTGTGCAGCGGTGTGCAGAATCACTGGAGAAACAGGAAGACATCTCTTTGGAGCCAACATTGGGGGCTCATTGCCCTCTCCAGAAGAACAGTGGACGCAGCTTTCCCTGGGTAGCTGGAAGCACATCAGTCCCCAGTGGGACTGGGGAGTGTGCTCTGGAAAAGCACAGCATGATAGCCACATCAGCACAGCAAGCCTCCTCCAAAGAGGCCCAAGCAGGAGTGGCCAAAAAAAGATTTTCGCCTCTCAAAGCCAATCCTCAAGGGAAGCGCCTTACCCTTCTCCAAAAAGACCGCCAGCTGCCCCCAGGATAGATGCATACTGTTGCGGTACAGCTTGTCAGGAGCTCCTCGTCAAACACATGCAGCAAAATTACAAACAGCTCCACCAGACACGCCTACTGTCCATGTCCCCTCCACCCCTGCAGTGCCCCGGCCAAGGGAGCAGACGAAAAAAGGAGACTGAGATTTATCCCAGAGAGAGTAGTGGGCTTGGCAGAATCCCTGCAGAGTTCCCTGCGGATCCAGGCTGCGAAGACGGACTCAGGATACAAAGTCTCTGACAGTATTTGTGCCTATGAGAGCCTGCCAGGGCCTGTGAGACATCACAGATCGTCTCCCTCCTCTTAAGTGGAGTGAGGAGATATTGCACAGCAGAAGCCAGCACCTCTTCAGACCCCCTGACACCCACATGTGGCCCCTCAGCCCTGCACTCCTGCCAAGCTCTGCCCTTGCACCAACACACCACACTGTGTACTCGAATCTTAACATGCCCCTGCTGATCTAGCCTGCAAATCCCACTTGCACAGCTCCAAAGACAAAACAGCCCCAAGGGAATTTGGACCTCACACACCAGCTGAGTGAGCGACAACCACCTGAAGTCAGGAAAACCCTTTGGAGCAGAGCTCCAGATGCTTGGCAGGACATCTAGTCCAATCCCTCCCGCCATGAGCAGGGACATCTTCAAATAGATCAGGTGGCTCAGAGCCCCGTCCAATATGACCTTGAATGTTTCCAGGGATGGGAAGTAGTTCCCAGGGTCCTCCTTGCTACCCTTTTTAAAAATGGGTGCAATGTTTCTCTTTTTCATGTCACCGGGGACTGCACCTGACTGCCGTGACTTTTCAAATATCATGGCCTGGCAACTACATCAGCCAATTCCCTCTGGACTCTGGGATGCACCTCATCGGCCCCATAGCCTTATGCATGTTCAGGTTCCTCAGGTAGTTTCAAACCTGATCGTCTCTTACAGCGGGAGGGACTTTGCTTGCCCAGTCCCTCTGTCCTGCTCCCTCTGGATAATCTTAAGCTCTCAATGAAAGAAGATGAGCTGGGCAGAAGGGCAACTGGAGCTCTTTTCCCAGCAGATCTCATCACATTTCTTGGTGAAATCCCAAGCCTTTCCAGCTGTTCAGTCCCGATACTTGGAAGACCCTTTGTTTGCACTTGACCCCTTGTTTTCTCATCCACGTCCTGATAGATACCGAGGTCTTCTTTCCTTCCTGCTTTTATACTTCGTCTTCCTAGAAGGTAACAGCTGCCTGTATAAACCAAATGAAAACACAGCCTTTGTATGCAATAGGAAATACGTGGGAAAGGAAAATCCCACCTAGCTGCTGGACAGTTTGGAGCACATCTACACAGCGCGGTATTGACAGTCACCACTCACTCCACTCATTCTCGTACACAGTAAGTTACAAAACATTTCAGATATTGCTGCATGGAAGAAAGGCAACTGTCTTTGTACGGCAGAGTTGGCTCAGAGTGCAGGAGGAAGCCCAGAGCACCGTCTTCACTTGATCATGCAAGCGTATGCCACTTAGGACTGAGATAAACACTGGACGCTGAAATACCCTGCAATGATTGCCCTTACTTTCCTCTTTGAAGACAAGCAAGCAAATATACAAATACAGCATAATCAAGATGTCTTCTTAAAAAGAAGAGCTTAGTCCAGCAAACGATTTATTCTGGTGAGTAATTCTTACTCTTTTACGAGCTTGGAAATAACTGTGATAAATATTTGCCTGTTTAAAATTGAACTGACCCCACAAACAGAGTACAGTACAGTTTACATAGATCTAAGGTTTATGTTGTGTTCACACATTTTTTTACAAAAGTCAGAGAAGGGGACACAGGAAAAATAATAGGCCTCCGCTTCTTTATGCTTTTCAATGAATTCTTTCATTTAGTGATGTTTTTGTTAAGAGGTACTGAGTTTTGAGGTTCTATATTGGTTTATTTTCCTTATGTTTCTCCCTTATGAGCACATGTGATTGCAGCAACCATGTGTGACCACCCAGGACTTTCATTTTCTATCACAAATATAGACTAGCTCATCTTTTCAGCTTTCATACAATACAGCCTTGGAAAACACACACAACCTCTCAAATGACAGCTGAAGGGGAAACTTGTGGGATATGGTCACACATAAGGGTTAAAACAGTCTTCATTTTCAACACGAGTGCTATACTTTGCCAGTAGCAGATGCTTTATAAATATTCCATTTTATTTTGATGTTCTAGACTATAGTCTATGAATCAAAGGACAAGTCATTCCAGCAGAAGTTAAAAATCCAGTTATACCAGTCACAATCCCACTGGAATAAAACAAATCTTAGCAGACAAGAAATCAAACAACTCAGTAAGAAATAAAAAACCTAAACCAGGAGGTGACACTGAGGAGATCAAGAAAAATATGCAAGTAAAACATTTCAGCAGTGGAACTGGTAACAGCCTCTATTCCTCTGTCCCTGCTGCTTCTTCATCTCTGTCCAGATCCCCCTTTTTTTCCTCTCACTGGCCCTCTGTCATTTTTCTTGCCCCCATCTTTTCTGGTTTTCCCTCTCTGTCCCATTCAGTGTCCCATCCATTCTCACTGTATCCCCCTGTCCAGCTGACTGGCCCTTCTTTCCTCCCTCTTGCTTAGTATTTTTTCTTTCTCCATCCCTCTGTCCTGCTGCCCATCACAGTTGGGTTTTTCCCTCCAATGCTGTCCTGCTCCCTGTCCGTTTTTTCTCTCTCTGTCGTTCTGTCCTGCTCTTTGTGTCTGTTTTTAAAATCCTGTATCCTGTCACTATTTGTTTCCTCTTCTGTCCCTTTCTCCTGCTCCCTGTTCCTGTCGTTTTCTCTCTTTCCCTTTGTTCTGCCACCTATCTCGCTTTTTTCTTTCTCCATCTCCCTGCCCTGCTCCCTATCCCTCGCATTCTCTATTCTGCTGTCCTTCTCTCTCTTCAGTACTTCTCCTCTCTCTCACTCTCTCCTGCTCCCTGTCATTGTTATGTCTCACTCCATCTCTGTCCTGCAGCCCAGTGCTATTTTTTCCTTCTCCCTCTCTCTGTCCTGTTGCCCATCACAGGCTTTTTTCCCCTCCATCTCTGTCCTGCTCTCTGTCTCTTATTTTTGCCTGTCTGTCACTCTGTCCTGACTCCCTGTCCCTTTTTTCTCTCTATTGCCCTGTCCTGCTCCCTGTCCCTGTCTTTCTCTGACAATCCATGTCCTGTCCCTGTCCTTGTCTTTCCCTCTTTGTCCCCCGTCCTTCTTCCTGTCTTTTTCCCTTCTGTCCCTGCTGCTTCTTTCTCCATCTCTGTCCTGCTCCCTGACCCTTTTTTCCTCTGGCTGTACCTCTGTCCTGCTTCCTCTCCCATCTTTTCTGTCTTTATTTCTCTGTCCCACTGCCTGTCCCATCGTTTCTTGCTATACCCCCTGTCCAGACAGCTCTCCCTTTTTTCTGTTCTCTCTTCCTCTCTCCTGCTTCCCAGCCTTTCTTTCCTCTTCCTCCATCTCTGTCCTCCAGCCCATTGCTGTTATTTTTCCTCTTGGTCTCTTTGTCTGGATCTGACCCTCTCCTTATTTCTCAGCCCGTTGGTCCTGTTCACTGCCCTTCTTTTTCTCTGTCTGTGCGTCCTGCTCCCTGTCCCTGTGTTTCTCTATCCCTCCTTCCTTCTTCCTCTCCCTCACCCCCTTCTCTATCCCTCTGTGCTGCTCCCTGACGCTACTTTTTCTTCCTCCATCTCTCTGCAGGGATCCTTGTCCCGATTTTTCTTGATTTCTCCATCTCACTAGCCTTTTCCCTGTACCTTTATTTCTCCCTCAGCTCCTCAGTCTTTTCCCTCATCTTATTTTTCTCTTCCTAGTCCTTCTCCCCATCAGCTTAACCTGAATGACCAGGTGTCCCTGTGCTCCGGTATTTACCTAGCACTGCCCTAGGGAAGATCTAGGGCTTCTGGGTCGCTCAAGCACCAACATGGACACATTGGTGTCCTCAGATGCCCTGCGCTTACTGCCGCCCGCTTGTTGCCTGCTGCCACCTGCTGTCACACTGTCCCTGTCCAGCTTCCCCTCCCACAGGGTTTTTGCCAGCCAGCACAACACCATCTTCTTGGGTGGCATGTTTTTCCACAGGGACATCTCTGTGTCCTCGGGGTGCTGGCCAGTGTGGAGCACTTGGCCTGCTTGCCACCCGCCTTGCCTGATCTGGGCACCACCCTGCAGGAGACGGTGCCCGGTGGCAGCAGCAAGCGCGTCAGAACCACCCGGGGCTGCCTCCGCAGCGCCTCCCCCACCGGTTGGGCCATGTGGGGCAGATGACACTGGGGGGCAGCCGGGGGGCTGGCCAGGGGAGTCAGCATCGGGATCTGCAGGGGGCTCAGCAGGGGACCCTTCAGGGGATTCTTCCGGGGACTCTCTGGAGGCCTCTCCTTTGAAGTCTCCATAGGATTCTCCAGAGAAGGCTCCGCGGGACTCTGTGGCAGCTGGGGGGAGGACCGCTGCCACCCTGCCCTGCTTCCTCTTGAGGTCCAGCAAGGGGGACGTTGCCATCCCCCCCCCAGAAGGGTCGGCATCCCCCAGCATCACTGCTGCCACTCAGCCCTCGGGGCAGTCACCCTCTGCCCCACACTCCAAGAAGTCAGGGAGCTGGTTGAGGAGGGTGGTTCTGTCAGGGACATTGGGGACGGCATCCTTTCTGTCTCCCAGCATCGTGGCGGCCACGCACTCCTTGGTGCAGAGAGAGGTCAGGGAGCTTGTTGAGAGAGGTGCTCAAGTTGGGGACATCAGGGACATTGGGGACAGCGTCCTCGCTGTCCCCCAGCCCCATCACCACCACTCACTTCTTGGGGCAGCTGCCCTCCACCACGTATTCAGAGAGATCAGGGAGCTTGTGGACAAAGGCAGTCAAGCTGGGGCTGTCAGAGACGTCAGGGATGGTGTCCAATGCCATCTGCGGTATCAAGCAAGGCGAGCATATGGTTGACAGCGGTGTCCTCTGCCTGCTCAGGAAAGACCTCGGCAAAGGCATCTGGTCCCTGCTCGGGCAGGTCGGCAGGCTTCTCCGGGGCCATGGGAGTGGTCACCACTGGGGAAAAAGCAAACAAAGCCAACCTGACCCTGGGGCAATGCAAGCTTTCCTCGGCACAGGCCGCCTACCCACGAGCTCTGCGGGTGGTGGCATGGCCAGGGCAGTGAAGCTCATGCCAGGCACCTCCGATATCAGCAGATGGAGAGGGAGCCTCTCTGTTGGGGGAAGTGAAGAGGGGTGATGGGGTAGATATTGGTGGGCAGAGCTGGTTGGGGGGGTACCTGGAGGGCCGGAGCACCAGGAGGAGCGGGAGGCTGCTGCTGTACCTGCTGTGGCGGTTGGTCAGTGTGGGGTTTGTGTGGGGCAAACAGCGTTCTGGGGTGGTCCATCGCTGTGGCAATGGTTCTGCCAGCACCTGCTTCAGCCAGCCTTGCAATGGTTTGATTTTTCATACCACAACAACTTCCCATCTCAACGATTTCCCATCCTACTGTCCTCAGTGATGGTTTCCCATCCCAACAATGATTTCCCATCCCAATGATGGTTTCCCATCTCAACGATGATTTCTCAGCCCTGTGATGGTTTCCTATCCCGACGGTCTCCCATCCCCACTATTTCCCATCCCAAGCATGATTTTTGCGGGGAGATGAATTTCCTGTCCAAGGGGAAGGGATGGGGCTGGCACCAGTGGCGCTGCGATGCCGACATGTGTGTGCTGCCCCATCCCCCCCTGCTGGTGGGGATGGGGGAATTTGGGGCACTTTTGAGTTGTTTTTGTCCTCCCCCTCTCTGCCCCGAGGGGGCAACTGCTGCTCCCAACTGTGGTGGAACCGGTGCCAGTACCAGTAGCTGTGCGGCCATGATGGGGAGCTGTCATGAAAATTTGGCAACTGGCCTGTGCTGACACACACACGCACACACACACACGCTGCTGTTTTGCAAAGCAACTCTAATTCTGTGGCGCCGCCATCCATCTGCTTCTCTCTTGATGTAGACATCCCTGGAGTCAGTCTTGCTGCAGTTCCTGATCTCTGATGCCGGGTAAGGGGTGGGTTTCCCAAAGGTGTGGGAGGTGCTCGGATGCTGGTGTGATCTGGGTAGTCCAGGGATATCCTTTCTTCTTTGAGGGGGGCTGTGCTTCTCCTCCTTGCAATGAGCTGGGGTCCTTTAGTCGTGTTGAGTGAACCATGGCTGTGCAGTACACAATGTCAACTCGATGTGTGTCTCCCTCTCTCTGGGTCTATCTTAAGGAACCTGCTCCAATTTCATACTCTCAAGACAAATTGGTGCAATAGTTAGGGAGTGAGATTTTCATAAGAGAGCCCCTGGGGTGTCCCCTTGTGGGGGTCCCCAGGAGGCACTTGTGGGGGTTGCTCATAGTGGGGCAGCGGATGTGGGTACTGTGGGCCATGGTAGCAGTGTGGGGTGGGGATGCTGTTCCTGGGGACACCAGTAGCAGCGTGAGGTGGGGGGCCAGGGCAGGCAAGGGTCCCCGGGCCAGGGAGGGGGCAGTGCTGTTTGTTCACCTCCATTTGAGCTGAAGGCCTGAGATCTAGCCTTGGCCAAACAAGAACTTGAGTTTCTGGGTGTGTTTGTCACGCTGCAGTGCTTTGCCCCAGTCTCAAGTCGTGGGTCAGTCCTGGAGACCCTCAGCTGAACAGTCCCAAAGCAGTGAGGGCCCGAGCGCATTCTGGTTTGGCTCAGCATAACTTGTGTGTGAGTCTGCGTCTGCCTTTGCTCATTGCCTGTGTCTTTCTCTTTGAGGGGATGATCTTTGGGAGGTTCTACAGCTCAGACCTCCTCCCTCCATCCACCCGTTGCAGTGCACCTGCATTTCATGCCTGCTGTTCAACCTTCTTTCCTCTCAGAGCTGCGATCAGAACCTTCATTCTGGAGGAGAGATGTTCGCCTCGTGACCTCACGAAGAACAACTGGGCCTGATGGTGGACCAGACGTTCAGAACCCGCTACTACGGGCCAGAGGTCAGTCTTGGTCTTGCTGTTGGCGAAGCGAAGCTGCGTGATGTTCATGTGCTCCTTCCTGGGGAGCGCCGGCGGGGCTGTGCCACGGGTCTGTCCCAGGCGCGGGGAAGCACCATGGAGCAGCAGGCGGGCATCCTTTCCTCCGGGGTCTGCCAGCGCAGTGGGTATGCTGGCAGTTAGCGAGAGTTGCGGGGAGCCTTCCCCTGCGCCCCGGCTCAGCTGGGCTCTGGGAGCGTCCCCGACAGATGCTCAGGCTCTGAAGGAGGCCGAGGAAGAGACGTCGGAGGGACCCGGAGCCCTGCAAGGCTTGGGCACAAGCTTGACAGGAGCTCCTGGGGCGCCGGGCGTGCTGACGCCCCCGGCAGAGCCCCGGCCTGGAGCTTGAGTGCCGTGAGGCGGGAGATGTGGAAGGGACGGGTCTCGTCTGAGCCTGCAGAGCTGCGGCGGGAGAAGGAGAAAACATCGGGCGGTGGAGGGGGAGCCCGCATCTCCGCTGCCCCTGTGCTTCAAAGGCTTCCCCCGCACTGACGGCGCGACACCCACCGGCTTCCCCCTCCTGCCTGGGTGCAGCACAGAATCGCTTCCCCCGAGCTTCCGCGTTACGACACTCAAAGGCTTCCCCCGTCCTGCCGCGGTGCATCACCGAAAGGCTTCCCCCGTCCTGCCGCGGTGCATCACCGAAAGGCTTCCCCCGTGCTGTCTCCATTCCGCAGAGAACGGCTTCCCCCAGGGGCAAGCACCAACCTCTGCCTGTGCTCCACCACCTCACCCTCAACAGAGCCCAGCTCCGAAAAGGACACCCGCCACCTCGGGCTCCCAGACAGAAGGTGCCAGGACCAAAAGCCTTTGCTGCTCCTCACCTTCCCTTGGCTGTGCTTTCACAGCCCCACAAACACTGGGGCTGTGCGCCTGCTCTGGCACCTCACCCTCACCCTCGCTAGAGCCTAGTGACTGCTAACAGCAGACGAGAAGGCTGATGTACTCAACATCTGGTTTGCCTCGATCTTCACTGGTAGCCTCTCGTCCCACACCTCTCGAGTGGGTGGACAGCAAGGCAGAGACTGTGGGAGCCAAGTCCCTCCCGCTGTAAGAGACGATCAGGTTTGAGACCACCCGAGGAACCTGAACATACATAAGGCTATGGGGCCGATGAGGTGCATCCCAGAGTCCAGAGGGAATTGGCTGATGTAGTGGCCAGGCCACTCTCCATGATATTTGAAAAGTCACGGCAGTCAGGTGCAGTCCCTGGTGACTGGAAAAAGGGAAACATTGCACCCATTTTTAAAAAGGGAAGAAAGGAGGACCCTGGGAATTAGCGACCTGTCAGCCTCACCTCTGTGCTTGGGAAGATCATGGAACAGATCCTCCTAGAAGCAATGCTAAGGCACATGGAGGACAGGGAGGTGATTCAACACAGCCAGCATGGCTGTGGGCCATGTCCACGTGTCCAAGGGCAAGTCTTGCCTGACCAACCCAGTGGCCGTCTATGATGAGTGACTACCTCAGTGGACAAGGGAGGAGCTACGGATATCGTCTATCTGGCCTTTGACACCATCCCTCACAACATCCTTCTCTCTAAACTGGCGAGAGATTTGGTGGGTGGGCTGTTCAGTGGATAAGGAATTGGCTGGATGGCCGTGGACTCCAGAGAGCAGTGGTCAATGGCTTGGTGTCTAGATGGAGAGCCGTGAGGAGTGGTGTCCCTTGGGGTCCATATTGGGACCACTGCTGTTTAATATCTTCATCAAAGACAGACAGTGGGATCGAGTGCACCCTCAGCAAGTTTGCAGATGACACCAAGCTGAGTGGTGCGGTTGACACTCCAAAGGGACAGGATGCCATCCAGAGGGACCTGGACAAGCTCGAGAAGTAGGCCCGTGTGAACCTCATGAGGTTCNGATTCTGCCCCTCTGCTCCGCTCTGTTGAGACCCCACCTGGAGCCCTGCGTCCAGCTCTGGAGCCCTCAGCACAAGAAGGACATGGAGCTGTTGGAGCAGGTCCAGAGGAGGCCATGAAAATGATCCCAGGGCTGGAGCCCCTCTGCTACGAGGACAGGCTGAGAGAGTTGGGGCTGTTCAGCCTGGAGAAGAGAAGGCTGCGGGGGGGACCTTACTGTGGCCTTTCAGTACTTAAAGGGGGCTTATGAGAAAGACAGAGACTTTTTAGCATGGCCTATAGCGATAGCATAAGGGGCAATGGTTTTAAACTAAAAGAGGGTAGATTCAGACTAGATATAAGGAAAAATTTTTTTACGCTGAGAGTGGTGAAACATTCCAGGTCAGGTTGGACGGGTCTCTGAGCAACCTGCTCTAGTTGAAGATGTCCCTGCTCACTGCAGGGGGGTTGGACTGGATGGCCTCTAAAGGTCCCTTCCAACCCAAACCATCCTGTGATTCTGTGAAGACCCCGGGCACAAATCACATACCCTCCACCTCAGGCTCCCACACCAAAGGTGCCAGCACTAAAAGCTCTTGCTGCTCCTCACCATCCCTTGGCAGCGCTTTCACAACCCCACAAACACCAGGGCTCTGCACCTGCTCCAACCCCTCACCCTCACCAGAGCCCAGCTCCAAAATGGACACCACCACACAGCAAGGGGGGGGGTAGAGGGTGGTGCAGCTCTGGGTGCAGCCAGGGGGTGTTCAGCTTCAGGTGCAGCTCCCAGCACAGGCAGTTTCAAGGCAGGGCTGTGCAGCTCCAGCTGCAGGCAGGGGGTGTGCAGGCACTGTGGGTGCACCCCACAGGGGGCCAGGCCCTGCCTTGCTGGGTCCACAGGGTACTGGAGACTACCCCCACCCAGACACCCTCAAACTGGAAGCACCAGGGTCATCCTAGAGCTGGGGACCCTCAAACTGGGAGCACCAACCACCCCAAACCAGGGCTGTGCCAAACTGGGAATCTTAACAAAGCTGGGCACCCCCAAACTGGGACCACTGCCCCCCAACTGTAAAGGCCCTAACCCCCTCTCCAATTTGCAGCACTGCAGCCCCCAGGGATCAACTCTGAGCCAGGCCTGCAGCCGTTCACTCTGGACCCTGCTGATGACCTGGTATAGCCACACTGCAGGGGTCCTCATACCCTGCCCCCCCAGCACCTCCTTCTTCCTCCTCCACCAGCCCCACATCACCCACCCCAGTAAGGGGGAGAGAGAGGGGCCGCTGTGGTTTAACTCGTTTTATTTAGATTCGTAAAGGTAACTGCGGCCCGGCTGGACCGTGCACGTTGGGCTGAAACCCAGTAGAAACGCAGCAGTAAGTCAGGAGCAGGGTGGGGTGGGGCGCGGTGCAGCGGGGCACGGCGCCTGGGCTGCTGAAGGAATGGTCAGTTGTTAAGAGAAGGGTTTACGAGAGCTGCCCGCAGTCGGTAATGGTGATCTTCTTGCTCGTTTTGCCATCTTTGGAGCCACAGCGCTCCATGGCCTCCACCACATTCATCCCCTCCTTGACGCGGCCAAAGACAACGTGCTTGCCATCCAACCTGCAGGAGAAGCACTGGTCATGGCTGGTGCCTGCGGTCCCCACATGGGGACCTCAGCACCCGGCCTGGCATGTCACCTCCCTGCTGGGATGGGTGACAGGGACCCACAGCACTCCCGCAGCCCCCGACTCACCATTCGGTCTTGGCAGTGCAGATGAAAAACTGGGAGCCATTTGTGTTGGGGCCAGCATTGGCCATGGACAGGATGCCAGGGCCCGTGTGCTTCAGGATGAAGTTCTCATCAGGGAACTTCTCCCCATAGATGGATTTGCCGCCAGTGCCGTTGTGGCGCGTGAAGTCACCACCCTGCAGAAGCAGCAGCATTTCAGGTCACAGGCACAGGAGAAGACCCTCAAACCAGGTGCAGTGGCCCTGCAGAGGCTGCAGGCAGGAGGCAGAGCCGCCTTCCCACCCCAAATCTGCCAGCACCCAACTCTAAAACCCACCCAAGCACCAGATCTCCTCACCCGCCCACCTCCCTGCTGCAGCTGGAGCACCACACACCTGGCACATGAACCCAGGAATGATTCTGTGGAAACAGGACCCCTTGTAGCCGAATCCCTTTTCACCAGTGCTCAGGGCACGGAAGTTTTCTGCAAAGGAAGAAGAAAACCACCGTGAATGGCTCATTTTGTCCAGAGTTATGGAGAGCATCAGGGTTTGGTGTAGCCACAGCGTGGCCAGCACTGCTTTACCAACCTGCTGTCTTGGGGACCTTGTCTGCAAACAGCTGCAAAGAGAGGAGAGGCTGTTAGTCAGGCTGGGGTGAAGACTGACCACCCCCCCCTGCTGGGGGCACCCCCAGCCCAC
>VYZW01024684.1:0-10011 GCA_013401315.1 Balaeniceps rex | reverse complement strand
GGGTCCTGCGGCGGGGTGCTCCCCGCCCCCAGCCCCAGCCGTGTCCCCTGGGTGGTCCCGGGATGGGAGACAGGGAGGGATCGGCGGACATCCATCCGCCGAGCTGGGGGCCCTCAGCGAGGGGGGACAACCTCCAGGCAGGACGGAGAGCGGCTTGGCAGCCCGCGGCCCCGACAGGGATGGATTTGGCAGGGGGGTGCCCCAGCCCCTGCTGGGGGGCTTGGCCGGGCGGCACACGGTCCCCCCCGCCAGCGCTGACTCTGGCTCCAGCATGGAAACTTGTGCTCAGCTGGCCGTGACCACGGGAGTGTGAGTCAGGATGGGGGGACGTGCCCGAGGGGAAGGACAAGCCGGCAGGATGAGCCACGGCTGGCACGGGGACGTGGGCACGGCGGGGACGTGGGCACTGTATTGCCCCCCCCCCGTGCCTCAGTTTCCCGTCTGTATGCTGCGTGCAGCCACCAGCCCAGAGAGGAAGGGCAGGGTATGACGGGGGGGGGGTGCCCTTCCCAGACACTGGGGTGGCATCTGACCCCCCCAAAGTGCCACACCCCCTCCCCAAACTATCCCTGTCCCACCACCCTCCACCCCACTGCTCTGCTGTGCCCGCCTAGCCCATGGTAGAGGTACCGATGTGGGGATGTGCCAGCTGGGGCAGGGGACAGATGGGGACAGCACCCCACACCTCCCTGCCAGCACCCCACAGCCAGGCCCAGGGGCAGAGGGAGGCTGGGGGGCCTGATCCTGCTCACAGCACCAAGCAGGCAGGGAGCACCCATCCATGCAATCCCCCCCCCCATCATTACAGCCCTCATTAATCAGCCTCGTTACTGCCCACAAATGAAAGCCCTAGTGGAGAGGGGTGTCCCCACCCCCCCATAAATCACCCCCTCCCATTCACTGCTATGACAAGCCCGGGCCCCTCAGAAGGGCAGGGACAAGGGTCATGTGACGAGGACAGGGTGGCCGCAGGGACACTGCCCATGAGCATCATTTAGGGCTCATTTTCTCAGCAGGGGCGGCACAGATGAAGGCACTTAGCCTGGGGACCCCCCCATGGGTACCACTGGTGAGGGCATGTACCCTCAGTGCAGGGCCAGCCTTGGCAGGAGTCCTCTGTGTCCCCCCTCCCAGGGTCACCGTGTCCCCAGGCTCCCCACATCTGCTTCCAGCAGAGGTGTCCCCGCACTGCCCTTGGGTGCATGGGGCGCATGCAGACATCGCACAAGCACCCCCCTGTGTACACACCGGGGCACATTCATGCATACCACACATAAGCCTGTGTCACGCGTGGTGGGTGGGCACCCGCGTGCGTGGGTGCTCATCTGGGCGCAGGAAGGGCTGGGGGACACCCCTCTAACAGCTCACAACAGCGTAAAGCCCCACTGCTACTGCACCCAGCACACACGCACGTGCTAGGGGGCACGCACACGCATGCACTGCCCCCATAAGCAGGCACATGCCCACACCCGCACCTGCACAGGGACACGCACCCCATGGCAGCTCCCTAGGGACCTGCTGTGCACCCACACTCATGCAAGCTGCAGTTCCCTCTTGCCCCAGCCCCATCTGCATGCTCATGCACACACACACACGCAAGCACACGTGTGTTACACACCCCTGTGAGTCCCTGTTCTCACACCCACGAGGGACACACGGACACGGGGATGGACATGGGACCGCACAACCGCCGCCCCACACCAGTGCCACCCACCTACCCACAGCCCTGAGCACCCACCCGCACCCCGGCAGCTCACGGTCCCGCGTCCCCTGCACACGCTGGGGTCCCCAAGCAGGCAGGGGCGTCTCCCTCCTCCAGGCTGGGTCCCTGCCCTGGCACTTACTGGCCTGTCACCCCCTGCAGTGACACTCCCCCAGGCACTGCCCGGTGGTGGCTTTGGCATCCGCTTTGCTGGCACAGTGCAGCCAGAGTGGCCTGTGCCACCCTGCCGGCCATGGGACAGCTTCCCAAAGGTTAAGGAACCAAGTGAGGGTGGTGCAGCGGGAGCCCCACACCCTCCGCCAGCCTCTCCCCTCTCTGCCTCAGTTTCCCTGTCACAGGCAGCAGAGCAGGACAGGTCCCCGCACCGGGCACTGCATGGGCACCGGGATCCCCTGTGCAGGGCAATCCTTTGGCACAGGGATCCCCCACACACCAGGTGCTGATGGGCACAGGGATGCCCCATGCCAGGTGCTGATGGGCACAGGGGTCCCTCATGCTGGGCACTTTCTTGGGCACAGGGATCCCCCACAGACCAAGCACTTTATGGGCACAGAGCTCCCCAGTGCTGGGCGCTTACAGGCACAGGGATCCCACACAGACCAAGCACTTTATGGGCACAGGGATCTCTCATGCCGGGTGCTTTATGGACACAGGGGTCCCATCACGCTGGGCACAGGGGTCCCCCCATTGTGGGTGCCATAAGGACACAGGGACACCCCCTGCCTGTGCGCTCGCTCTGTAAGGACACAGGGATCCCAGCAGATCCCTTTGCGTGAAACGCTGTACAGCAGATCCCAGCAGATCCCCTCCAGCCAAGCACTGCAGGGGCCCGCTGGTGTGGGTTATAGGGTGGGGGGGGCACAGTGCCACGCTGGGGGGGGGACACAAGGAGGGGCAAAGGATGTGCCCGGCACCCTGGCAAGCACAGGCACAGTTTAACCCCCCGCTGCCTGCAGCAGGCAGGGCCAGTGCCAGCCTGTACCCCCATCCCCCTGCACCTCCTGGAGCCCGCCCCAGCTCTGGGACCCCCCTGCAGACCCTAACCCTAACGCCGTGCCCGGCGGTGCCCACTTACCTCCCGGTGGCGGCAGGCGCGGAGGGGCAGGAGGCAGGACACCAGGGACTTCCCCCAGCGAACCAAGGTGGCAAAGCACCAGCTCAGCCGGGTCATGGTGCCCGTGCCCGGGGGTCACCCGGCTGGGGGGAGCTGCAGGGGCCGGCCCCTGCCCAGGGCACGCTCGGGGGGGCGGCCAAACCCAGCCGTGCCCCTCCCGGTTGCAACAAGCTCCGGTGCCCGGGCAGTGCCCAGGAGGTGCCCGGCGGTGGGCACGGGGCCGTGCGGCGATGGGCCGGGAGGCTGCGGTCCCACCGGGCCCTGTCCCCCCGCCGGTCCCCCAGCGTCGCCTGCGCGCTGGCAGCCACGCAGGGAGCACCGTGCCCGCCCATGTCCTGCAGTGCTTGGGTGGGAGCCAGCTCCGCCACGCTCCCCCTCCTCCTCCCCCTCNTCCTCCTCCTCCTCCTCCTCCTGCACACGGGGGCTCGGCACCCCCAGGGCTCACCCGCCCGCCTCCTGGGCACGGCATCCCCTGGGGTGGATGCCAGACCCTAACAGTGCCCCCCCCTCCAGCCCCCTCTGGTTTGGGGGTGGAGGAGCCCGGACGCCCGTGTCCGATCAAAGCTCAACTCAAGACCCACCCCCGACCCTGCCTCGGTTTCCCTCCGGCACCCCCTGTCCACCCCAAGCACTAAATGGCAGTGCCTGCACATGGGGGGGGCTTCCCTGCCCCTCTGCCAGCCCCCCCTGGCACCCCACCAAGCCCCTCCCCAGGAGCCTGAGGACACATTCAGGGACCCCCCACCCAGCCACCCCCCCCACGGGGTCCCATTTCCAACAGGGTGCCCGGCTGATGCACCATGCTGTGAGCACAGCGTTACCCAGGGGAACCCCTCGCCACAGGACACCCCAACACAGTCGCGGGCACCCCCACCCTGCCATGGAGCTTGCCCAAGGCGGGAGGACAGTGTGCACCCCATCCTGCAGCTGCACCGGGGACCCCACACCCCCCCTGCACCCATCAGGGTGGTGCCAAGGTGGGCTGGCAGCAGCACCCCCTGATGCCACCTTGATGCCGGGCGAGGACCTGTGCCTGTGGGGTGGCTGCCAGCGCCAAGCGTGGGCAGCGGCCATGCCAGGCCTGGGCACTAATTGCATTTGCCCCGGGAAGGCTCCTAACGCGTGGCAGCACCAGGGAGGGGCACAGGGAGTTTGGGGGGGTGCACACACTTCATGGCTGTCCCCACAGCCCTGCCTGGCACCCTGGGGCTGGCAGAGGGGTACCCAGGTACAGCCCCCCTACCCTGAGCACCAGGGAGGTGACATCACCGCTGGCTCCACCGTCCCCCTCCTGCATTTAATTAGCAGATGGCCCCTGCACCCCAGACCCCCCCGCCGGGCAGTGCCAGGCCTGTGCGGGGCCATTAGCTTTATTGGCTGCACTGAACGAGGGCCAGGCCTCGTTAATTGAATTGCACCCGCGCCAAGGATGGGCGGGTGCCTTCTCCCCCCCTGCCCTGGCCCCCTGGCACCCCTTCCTCGCCCTTGGCTGGGGCAGGGGACTCCGCTGCCAGGGCAGGGGAACAGCCCCCCCACGGGTGTCGGGGTCCTGCCTGTGGGGTGCCTGGCACAGGGTGGGCGGCGTTGGTGAGAGGATGCAACCACGGGCACGCACACGTGTGTGCATGCACCCACGGGTGCCCTCTCAGCCCCACACCCACGCCTGCCACACATATACGGCTTGCACTTACACACGCACCCCTATAGCCGTGCACACACAGCCTGCACATGCGTGCAATCGCACACACACCTGCACACGTGTGCACACGCATGCACACGCATATGCATCCCTCCCGGCACGGGGTGGTGATGCTCCACCACCCCCTCAGCACCCTGCCTGTCCCCCCATCCAATGTGGGGTGCTGTGCTCCGTGCCCACAGGGCCACCCGCTGCGGGGTCGAACAGGGCAGGATGGTGCCGGGGAGGCTGGGGGTCACCCTGAGCACTGCCACCAGCTCCCCCACGCCCCCTGGCTGCTGGGGGGCACCCCATGGCCCAACACCCCGCCCCGGGAGCCAAGAGGGTGCAGGGAGGCCGTGGCTCCTGCTCAACATCACTTCCTACTTTCGCTTTGGTGCGGAGCCGAGGCCTGGCCCGGGGGCGGTGGGTGCCCCCCAGGCCCCCCCTCCGGGTGGCACAGGTAGGGGCAGCAGGTGCTGGGGGGGGGGTGCGGCAGCTGGGCACTGCTGGGGGCATCCGCCAAGCCGGGTGGTGGTGGGGAGCAGCATGGCAGCGGGTCCCCATGCCTGGCACTGGGGGGGTGAGCTGGCATCGCCCTTGGCCCCCCCTGGGGATTTAGCCCCCACTTCAGAAGGACCCCGCAGGGCAGGGCTGGCACGGCAAAGAGGCATGGGCACGGTGGCCAAGGGGCGCTGCCAGGCTGGGGGTCCCCCAGGCACAGATAGCAAAGGGGGGGGCCTTGTCCAGGGTGCCCCAGGAAGAGTTTGCACCCCAGCTCTGGGTACAGCCCCCATGTGGGGGGCAGATGCCCGGGGGCTGCTGTGGGCCTTGCAGAGGTGGGCTGCGGCTCCTGGGGGGGTCTCTGTGCCCAGGGGCTCTTGCCCTTGGGGGCTGTTGTTCATGGGAGGGGGGCCCTGTGCCAGGGGCTGCTGCTGCCCCAGGGGTGCTGTTGGCTGCTGCTATCTGGGTTAGGGTCCCGGACTCCCTCTCCAAAAACTGCAGGGGCGTCCTTCAAAGCATTCCCAAGGCCCATTCCCATGGGAAGGCATCAGGGTCCCCCCCCAGTCCTGGCACTGCCCTTCCCCCCCTCCGCAGGGTCTGCACAGGGGGACCAGCCTTGCTGACCCCCTCCCCAAAACAGGCATCCCCCAAACTGGGGAGCCAGGTGCCAGGGGGCCAAGCCGCGATCCCTGATGTGGTGTGGGGTGGGCGGGGGTTGGCTTCTGCAGCCCCCCCAGCCTCCCACACTTCCTCCTGGCTAAGGTACAAAAGGAGAAGCAGACGGGCACAGCGTGGGCTCGGGGACACGCCTGCATCCCCCCAACACCCAGCGAGCACCTCAGAGCACCCCACGGCTCCCCGGCCACAGGTAAGGGGCTCTTCCCGGGGGAAACTGAGGCACGGGCAGGGTGGGCAAGCAAGAAGACAGCTTGTTCAAGGTCATCCAAGGGCTCCGGGACAGGAACCCAGGCGTCCGGAGTCCCGTGTCCTGCCCTGCCTGCCGTGACACCCTGCTGCAGGCAGGGAGCACGGGGCACTCACGCATGCTTGGGCACGCTTGGGCACGCTTGGGCACACACGCTCCTGTGAGCGCACACGCAGCCTGCCACGCAGACCCCCGTGCACGCACATGTGCTCCCCCAGCCCTGCGCCCAGCCACCACCCGTGGTGACAAGCCCAGGACCTGCCACCTCTATGGGCAATGTCCCTCACCCTGTTCCGAGGGTGCCACATGCCACCCCCCAAAACATAACCTCTGCACTGTGCCCCCCAGCCCCCCGCCCCATGCCCACAACACGCCCAAGACCCATGCCAGCCCTGCAGGCAGCATGCTGTGCCAGGGCGCTCTGCCCGGGGGGGAGCTCGGTTTAGGGGGCTGCATGTTGGGGGCTGTGTGCCCCCCTTCCCTGCCCCCCTGGGAGCCCCCCGCACTGTTCGTGGTGTGAGCTAGGGAAGCGAGAGCAGAAGCAAAGGCAGCGCTTCCCTCGCACCAAACCCACATCCTGAATCCTGGGGGATGGGGACAGGGACGAGGACAGGGACACACTGGGTTGGGAGACTCAGCCCCAGGAGCCCCCCAGGGAACGGGGGCAGAGGCTGGGCACGGCGTGGGGGTGTTTTGGGACAGTGCACATGGACAACTAAGGGGGTACAGGATGGGGCACTTTTGCCTACCCCATACCCCATGTAGTGGGGGAACACGGGCAGGGAAAGGGGATGCCTGAGCCCACCCCCTCTTACCTGAACAGCAGGCAGCTCCGGGGTGGAGCTGGAGGGGCAGACCCTCTCCTTGGGGCAGAGATTTTGGGGCTGCCAGGTGAGTGCCAGCCTGGCACCTCTCATCACTGGCCCTGCCTTTGCAGACCCCCAGGGGACAGCCATGGCAGGGAACGGGGAGCCCAACCGCATCATCAAGGACCTGCAGAGTAAGTGTGCCAGCCTGCCCCCTGACAGCCTGTCGCCTGACAGCGTGTACCCTGCCAGCATGTCCCCTGCGTGGCACATCTTGCTCTGGCCATGCCAGGTCCTTCCTTGCACCAAGCCCGTGGGCAGTGGGGGGTTGTGACTGCCGGGGGTGCTCCAGAGCATCCCAGTGCTAACGGTGCCACTGCTGCCTGCTCCTGTCCTCACTGCCAGCCCCAGGGGAGCAGCGGTGCCCAGCGGGTACCTGTGCCCCTCGCTCCCCCTGCTCCTCTCTTTCATCCCAGGGCAGGTTCCTCTTTCACCCGCCAGCAGAAATCCCCCGGGCCGGGAGCTGGGAGGCGGAGAGGAGGGGGGGTGGGATGGGGCACGGTGCCCGCTGCCAGGGCAGGGCTGTGCCAGCTCAGCCCTGCCGTCCCACAGAGACCGTGGCCGAGCTGAACCGCAGCTACCGGGAGCAGAACCTGCCGGTGACAGACGGGAGCCGGGAGCTGCACAGCCTCTGTGCCCAGCTGGAGTTCCTCCTCCAGGTACCGCCGCTCCTCCATCGCTGCTGCTCCCTGCCTCAGTTTCCCCTGGGGTGCAGCTGAGAGCAGAGGGGACCCCGTGCCGGCCATTTCGGGGGGTGGGATGACCCCAGCCGGTCTTGTCCAGCCCTGGGCATCCCCAGCCACTTAAGCACCCGGACCAGGCTCACCCACGTCTGCATGTGTAATTGCACGTGCTGCAAAAGGGAAACTGAGGCACGGAGCCAGCAAAGAGAGGACAGCCACGGGACATCGGACCCACCCTGCTGGGGGAGTTGGCTGGATCCCAGCCCCACAGGGGACAGGCTGGGGGGACAGGGCACACCCCCAAACAAGCAAGCCCAAGCTTGTGTCTCTGCCAGTTCGACCTCAAGGAGAAGAGGAGCTTCTTCGGGCAGCGCAAGGACTATTGGGACTTCTTGTGCCAGGGCCTGGCACGGCGCCGGCAGGAACATGAGGGCGTTCGCTTTGTCACCTCCCTGGACAAGGTGGGCACGGGCTGGTGGGGTGCCCGGGGGCTCGTTTGTGGGTGCTTGTTTGCAGGTGCACATGCGCTTGTGCAGAGGCACACACTCAGCTGGGCACCAAGGATTCACCCACCAGCGTTATAAAGGATTTTGTCCCCTCTGGGGTCCCCGCTGTCCCCTAGCCCTGGCCCTGGGGACACTCTTCCCCCCTACATCAGCTGGGGGGGAGACATGGGGGGGTAGTCTGGCATGGCAGGGCTGGATAACCCCCTCTCCCCCTAGCTGAAGACCCCCGTGGGCAGGGGCCGAGCTTTCCTGAGGTACTGCTTGGTGCACCGGCAGCTGGCAGAGTCCCTGCAGCTCTGCCTCCTCGACCCCGAGAGCCTCTGGTGAGAGCAGGGGGCACAGGGAGGGGATGCTCACGGTGGCGTGGGGGCACGGCCAGGGTGGGCAGCGCCCTGCAGCACACGGTGGGTAAGGGTGCTGCAGGCATGGGTGCCCGCCCGGGGTGCAGAGGTGTGCGTGAGCCCGTTTTGTGGTTGCAGCGAGTGGTACTACGCCCGCAGCCCCTTCCTGAGCCCCCAGCGCCGGGCAGAGATCCTGGGCAGCCTCTACGAGCTGGATGGCGTCACTTTCCACCTGGCCCTGCGCAGGGCTGACCTGGACATCGCCTGGCCCATGTTCTCTGAGTGAGCCTGGGGATGCGGGGGACACCCGGGGCATTGGGGGCATTGGGGTTTCCAGGGATATCAGGGGTACCGGGGGCTCAGCATTGCAGAGCAGCACACAGGCGTCCCCCTGCCACCCCAGACCCTGCACGGTGCCCCATCTGTGCCAGCCCTCCGTACATGGCCCCAGGCTGGCACAGACACCCACGCCGGCACGTATGCCATGCCCGTACCTGCAAACGTACCACACATGCGTGCACACACACATGCCACCATCCTCTGCCAAGCACATGCCCAGGCATGGGTCTGCTGCAACACCGTGACACCGTGGCATCTGAGGCACAGGGACACACTCATGTGCATGCACACCCTTGCCCCCGGGCACACTTGCAGGGGGGCACTTGTGGATGCAGCCACTCCGGCACACTCACGCCTGCTCTGCTGCTTGCACACTCATGTGCACGCACTGCCACAAGCACACACACAGCCCCCAGTTGCCCCCTGCCACCACCATGGGGGTCTCTGGATGCCACCTGTTCTGCAGGTGTTGGGGCTGATGGCACTAGCCTCCCTGGTCCCCTGTCACCAGGTGCCACCAGCCCTACTGCCATCTCCATCCCCAAAGGCTGACCATGCCCAGGGAGCCCTGCGGGAGGGTGGCAGTGCCTGGCTCACCCTGGGGGTGACCTGGTGGCCCTGAGCCCCATGTCCCCTCTAGGACACTGGTACGGCCCAGCCCGGTGGCCGGGAGCAGCCCAGCAAAGTCAGCCCTGCAGGCAGGTGATACCGACAGCTGGACACATGCATGGCCCGACGGCATCACCCATCCCACCGCGGCACCCCACGGAGTGCCAGCCTGCCCGTGCCCACCTGCCTTGGCTGCCCCGCAGGTGGGGGGTGTAGAGGTGGAGGAGGAGGATGTGGAGGTGAAGGAGGACATGGAAGAGGAGGATGAAGAGGAGATGGAGGAGGAGGAGGAGGAGGAGAAGGTGGAGGAGGAGGAGGACAAGGTGGAGGTAGATGTGAAGGAGGACGTGGAGGTGGAGGAGCACGTGGAGGTGGAGAAGGATGTGGAAGAGGAGGATGAAGAGGAGTTGGAGGACGATGAGAAGGAGATGGAGGATGTGGATGTGGAGGAGCTGGAGGACACGCACGGTGCTGGCCAAGCACCCCAGCCCGATGGTGACGGGGAGCCTGGCACGTCCCCACCGCCCGGCACAGGGTGCATGCTGGGCTCCTCACCTCCAGTGCCCGGGCAGCTGGGCGGGACAGAGGCGTCCCTGCGGGCGCTGGTGTCCCAGCTGCGGGCCGAGCTGGGGCAGCGGGAGGCGGCGGCGCGGGCGCTGGCGGCCCAGCTGGCGCGGGAGGAGCGGCGGCACCGGCGGCAGGAGGAGGGCAGCGCCCGGTGGG